>JAHUUD020000040.1:1020000-1166916 GCA_020010945.3 Muscidifurax raptorellus
TACAACTGCTCGCACATAAGGCACAAATGCTCGCACATAACTTACTAGCCCTCGCGCATATGGCCCAACTGTTCGCACATAACTCACTACCGCTCGCACATAATGCACTACTGCTCGCACATAACTCGCAACTGCTCGCACATAACTTAATAATGCTCGCAAATAACTCATTACTGCTCGCATATAACTTACAACTGCTCGCGCATAAGGCACAAATGCTCGCACATAACTTACTAGCCCTCGCACATAAGGCACAAACGCTCGCACATAACTTACAATAGCTCGCACATAAGGCACAACTGCTCGCACATAACTCGTATTTGCTCGCACATAACTCACTATTGCTCGCACATAAGCCACAATTGCTCGCACATAACTCACTACTGCTCGCACATAACTTACTAATGCTCGCACATAACTCACTACTGCTCGCACATAACTCACTACTGCTCGCATATAACTTACAATTGCTCGCACATAAGGCACAAATGCTCGCACATAACTCACTAATGCTCGCATATAACTTACAACTGCTCGCGCAAAAGGCACAAATGCTCGCACATAACTTACTAGCCCTCGCACATAAGGCACAAACGCTCGCCCATAACTTACAATAGCTCGCACATAAGGCACAAATGCTCGCACATAACTTACTAGCCCTCGCACATAAGGCACAAACGCTCGCACATAACTTACAATAGCTCGCACATAAGGCACAACTGCTCGCACATAACTCGTATTTGCTCGCACATAACTCACTATTGCTCGCACATAAGCCACAATTGATCGCACATAACTCACTACTGCTCGCACATAACTTAATAATGCTCGCACATAACTCACTACTGCTCGCACATAACTCACTACTGCTCGCATATAACTTACAATTGCTCGCACATAAGGCACAAATGCTCGCACATAACTCACTAATGCTCGCATATAACTTACAACTGCTCGCGCATAAGGCAAAAATTCTCGCACATAACTTACTAGCCCTCGCACATAAGGCACAAACGCTCGCACATAACTTACAATAGCTCGCACATAAGGCACAAATGCTCGCACATAACTCACTACTGCTCGCACATAACTTACTAATGCTCGCACATAACTCACTACTGCTCGCACATAACTCACTACTGCTCGCATATAACTTACAACTGCTCGCGCATAAGGCACAAATGCTCGCACATAACTTACTAGCCCTCGCACATAAGGCACAAACGCTCGCACATAACTTACAATAGCTCGCACATAAGGCACAAATGCTTGCACATAACTGACTAGCCCTCGCACACAAGGCACAAACGCTCGCACATAACTTACAATAGCTCGCACATAAGGCACAACTGCTCGCACATAACTCGTATATGCTCGCACATAACTCACTATTGCTCGCACATAAGCCACAATTGCTCGCACATAACTCACTACTGCTCGCACATAACTTACTAATGCTCGCACATAAATCACTACTGCTCGCACATAACTCACTACTGCTCGCACATAACTTACTAATGCTCGCACATAACTCACTACTGCTCGCACATAACTCACTACTGCTCGCATATAACTCACTACTGCTCGCATATAACTTACAACTGCTCGCGCATAAGGCACAAATGCTCGCACATAACTTACTACTGCTCGCACATAACTTACTAATGCTCGCACATAACTCACTACTGCTCGCACATAACTCACTACTGCTCGCACATAACTTACTAATGCTCGCACATAACTTACTAATGCTCGCACATAACTCACTACTGCTCGCACATAACTCACTACTGCTCGCACATAAGCCACAATTGCTCGCACATAACTTACTAATGCTCGCACATAACTCACTACTGCTCGCACATAACTCACTACTGCTCGCACATAACTTACTAATGCTCGCACATAACTCACTACTGCTCGCACATAACTCACTACTGCTCGCATATAACTCACTACTGCTCGCATATAACTTACAATTGCTCGCACATAAGGCACAAATGCTCGCACATAACTCACTAATGCTCGCATATAACTTACAACTGCTCGCGCATAAGGCAAAAATGCTCGCACATAACTTACTAGCCCTCGCACATAAGGCACAAACGCTCGAACATAACTCACTAAAGCTCGCATATAACTTACAACTGCTCGCGCATATGGCACAAATGCTCGCACATAACTTACTAGCCCTCGCACATAAGGCACAAACGCTCGCACATAACTTACAATAGCTCGCACATAAGGCACAACTGCTCGCACATAACTCGTATTTGCTCGCACATAACTCACTATTGCTCGCACATAACTCACTACTGCTCGCACATAACTCACTACTGCTCGCACATAACTTACTAATGCTCGCACATAACTTACTAATGCTCGCACATAACTCACTACTGCTCGCACATAACTCACTACTGCTCGCACATAAGCCACAATTGCTCGCACATAACTTACTAATGTTCGCACATAACTCACTACTGCTCGCACATAACTCACTACTGCTCGCACATAACTTACTAATGCTCGCACATAACTCACTACTGCTCGCACATAACTCACTACTGCTCGCATATAACTCACTACTGCTCGCATATAACTTGCAATTGCTCGCACATAAGGCACAAACGCTCGCACATAACTTACAATAGCTCGCACATAAGGCACAACTGCTCGCACATAACTCGTATTTGCTCGCACATAATTCACTATTGCTAGCACATAAGGCACAAATGCTCGCACATAACTTACTAATGCTCGCACATAACTCACTACTGCTCGCACATAACTCACTACTGCTCGCACATAACTTACTAATGCTCGCACATAACTCACTACTGCTCGCACATAACTCACTACTGCTCGCATATAACTCACTACTGCTCGCATATAACTTACAACTGCTCGCGCATAAGGCACAAATGCTCGCACATAACTTACTACTGCTCGCACATAACTTACTAATGCTCGCACATAACTCACTACTGCTCGCACATAACTCACTACTGCTCGCACATAACTTACTAATGCTCGCACATAACTTACTAATGCTCGCACATAACTCACTACTGCTCGCACATAACTCACTACTGCTCGCACATAAGCCACAATTGCTCGCACATAACTTACTAATGCTCGCACATAACTCACTACTGCTCGCACATAACTCACTACTGCTCGCACATAACTTACTAATGCTCGCACATAACTCACTACTGCTCGCACATAACTCACTACTGCTCGCATATAACTCACTACTGCTCGCATATAACTTACAATTGCTCGCACATAAGGCACAAATGCTCGCACATAACTCACTAATGCTCGCATATAACTTACAACTGCTCGCGCATAAGGCAAAAATGCTCGCACATAACTTACTAGCCCTCGCACATAAGGCACAAACGCTCGCACATAACTCACTAAAGCTCGCATATAACTTACAACTGCTCGCGCATATGGCACAAATGCTCGCACATAACTTACTAGCCCTCGCACATAAGGCACAAACGCTCGCACATAACTTACAATAGCTCGCACATAAGGCACAACTGCTCGCACATAACTCGTATTTGCTCGCACATAACTCACTATTGCTCGCACATAACTCACTACTACTCGCATATAACTTACAATTGCTCGCACATACGGCACAAATGCTCGCACATAACTCACTAATGCTCGCATATAACTTACAATTGCTCGCACATAAGGCACAAACGCTCGCACATAACTTACAATAGCTCGCACATAAGGCACAACTGCTCGCACATAACTCGTATTTGCTCGCACATAATTCACTATTGCTAGCACATAAGGCACAAATGCTCGCACATAACTTACTAGCCCTCGCACATAAGGCACAAACGCTCGCACATAACTTACAATAGCTCGCACATAAGGCACAAATGCTCGCACATTACTTACCAGCCCTCGCACATAAGGCACAAGCGCTCGCACATAACTTACAATAGCTCGCACATAAGGCACAACTGCTCGCACATAACTCGTATTTGCTCGCACATAACTCACTATTGCTCGCACATAAGCCACAATTGCTCGCACATAACTCACTACTACTCGCACATAACTTACTAATGCTCGCACATAACTCACTACTGCTCGCACATAACTCACTACTGCTCGCATATAACTTACAATAGCTCGCACATAAGGCACAACTGCTCGCACATAACTCGTATTTGCTCGCACATAACTCACTATTGCTCGCACATAAGCCACAATTGCTCGCACATAACTCACTACTACTTGCACATAACTCACTAATGCTCGCATATAACTTACAACTGCTCGCGCATAACTCACTACTGCTCGCATATAACTTACAATAGCTCGCACATAAGGCACAACTGCTCGCACATAACTCACTACTACTCGCACATAACTTACTAATGCTCGCACATAACTCACTACTGCTCGCACATAACTCACTACTGCTCGCATATAACTTACAATTGCTCGCCCATAAGGCACAACTGCTCGCACATAACTCGTATTTGCTCGCACATAATTCACTATTGCTAGCACATAAGGCACAAATGCTCGCACATAACTTACTAGCCCTCGCACATAAGGCACAAACGCTCGCACATAACTTACAATAGCTCGCACATAAGGCACAAATGCTCGCACATAACTTACTAGCCCTCGCACATAAGGCACAAGCGCTCGCACATAACTTACAATAGCTCGCACATAAGGCACAACTGCTCGCACATAACTCGTATTTGCTCGCACATAACTCACTATTGCTCGCACATAAGCCACAATTGCGCGCACATAACTCACTACTACTCGCACATAACTCACTAATGCTCGCATATAACTTACAACTGCTCGCGCATAAGGCACAAATGCTCGCACATAACTTACTAGCCTTCGCACATAAGGCACAAACGCTCGCACATAACTTACAATAGCTCGCACATAGGGCACAACTGCTCGCACATAACTCGTATATGCTCGCACATAACTCACTATTGCTCGCACATAAGCCACAATTGCTCGCACATAACTCACTACTGCTCGCACATAACTTACTAATGCTCGCACATAACTCACTACTGCTCGCACATAACTTACAATAGCTCGCACATAAGGCACAACTGCTCACACATAACTCGTATTTGCTCGCACATAACTCACTATTGCTCGCACATAAGCCACAATTGCTCGCACATAACTCACTAGTGCTCGCATATAACTTACAATTGCTCGCACATAAGGCACAAATGCTCGCACATAACTCACTAATGGTCGCATATAACTTACAATTGCTCGCACATAAGGCACAAATGCTCGCACATAACTCACTAATGCTCGCATATGACTTACGACTGCTCGCGCATAAGGCACAAATGCTCGCACATAACTTACTAGCCCTCGCACATAAGGCACAAACGCTCGTACATAACTTACAATAGCTCGCACATAAGGCACAACTGCTCGCACATAACTCGTATATGCTCGCACATAACTCACTACTGCTCGCATATAACTTACAACTGCTCGCGCATAAGGCACAAATGCTTGCACATAACTTACTAGCCCTCGCGCATATGGCCCAACTGTTCGCACATAACTTACAATAGCTCGCACATAAGGCACAACTGCTCGCACATAACTCGTATTTGCTCGCACATAATTCACTATTGCTAGCACATAAGCCACAATTGCTCGCACATAACTCACTACTGCTCGCACATAACTTACTAATGCTCGCACATAACTCACTACTGCTCGCACATAACTCACTACTGCTCGCATATAATTTACAATTGCTCGCACATAAGGCACAAATGCTCGTACATAACTCACTAATGCTCGCATATGACTTACAACTGCTCGCGCATAAGGCACAAATGCTCGCACATAACTTACTAGCCCTCGCACATAAGGCACAAACGCTCGTACATAACTTACAATAGCTCGCACATAAGGCACAACTGCTCGCACATAACTCGCTACTGCTCGCACATGACTTAATAATGCTCGCACATAACTCACTACTGCTCGCATATAACTTACAACTGCTTGCGCATAAGGCACAAATGCTCGCACATAACTTACTAGCCCTCGCACATAAGGCACAAACGCTCGCACATAACTTACAATAGCTCGCACATAAGGCACAACTGCTCGCACATAACTCACTATTGCTCGCACATAAGTCACAATTGCTCGCACATAGCTCACTACTGCTCGCACATAACTTACTAATGCTCGCACATAACTCACTACTGCTCGCACATAACTCACTACTGCTCGCATATAACTTACAATTGCTCGCACATAAGGCACAAATGCTCGCACATAACTCACTAATGCTCGCATAAAACTTACAACTGCTCGCGCATAAGGCACAAATGCTCGCACATAACTTACTAGCCCTCGCACATAAGGCACAAACGCTCGCACATAACTTACAATAGCTCGCACATAAGGTACAACTGCTCGCACATAACTCGTATATGCTCGCACATAGCTCACTATTGCTCGCACATAAGCCACAATTGCTCGCACATAACTCACTACTGCTCGCACATAACTTACTAATGCTCGCACATAACTCACTACTGCTCGCACATAACTCACTACTGCTCGCATATAACTTACAATTGCTCGCACATAAGGCACAAATGCTCGCACATAACTCACCAATGCTCGCATATAACTTACAACTGCTCGCGCATAAGGCACAAATGCTCGCACATAACTTACTAGCCCTCGCACATAAGGCACAAAGGCTCGCACATAACTTACAGTAGCTCGCACATAAGGTACAACTGCTCGCACATAACTCATATATGCTCGCACATAACTCACTATTGCTCGCACATGAGCCACAATTGCTCGCACATAACTCACTACTGCTCGCACATAAGCCACAATTGCTCGCACATAACTCACTACTGCTCGCATATAACTTACAATTGCTCGCACATAAGGCACAAATACTCGCACATAACTCACTAATGCTCGCATATAACTTACAACTGCTCGCGCATAAGGCACAAATGCTCGCACATAACTTACTAGCCCTCGCACATAAGGCACAAACGCTCGCACATAACTTACAGTAGCTCGCACATAAGGCACAAATGCTCGCACATAACTCAATAATGCTCGCATATAACTTACAACTGCTCGCGCATAAGGCACAAATGCTCGCACATAACTTACTAGCCCTCGCACATAAGGCACAAACGCTCGCACATAACTCACTGCTGCTCGCACATAACTTACTAATTCTCGCACATAACTCACTACTTCTCGCACATAACTCACTTCTGCTCGCATATAACTTACAATTGCTCGCACATAACGCACAAATGCTCGCACATAACTCACTAATGCTCGCATATAACTTACAACTGCTCGCGCATAAGGCAAAAATGCTCGCACATAACTAACTAGCCCTCGCACATAAGGCACAAACGCTCGAACATAACTCACTAATGCTCGCATATAACTTACAACTGCTCGCGCATAAGGCACAAATGATCGCACATAACTTACTAGCCCTCGCACATAAGGCACAAACGCTCGCACATAACTTACAATAGCTCGCACATAAGGCACAAATGCTCGCACATAACTTACTAGCCCTCGCACATAAGGCACAAGCGCTCGCACATAACTTACAATAGCTCGCACATAAGGCACAACTGCTCGCACATAACTCGTATTTGCTCGCACATAACTCACTATTGCTCGCACATAAGCCACAATTGCTCGCACATAACTCACTGCTGCTCGCACATAACTTACTAATTCTCGCACATAACTCACTACTTCTCGCACATAACTCACTTCTGCTCGCATATAACTTACAATTGCTCGCACATAAGGCACAAATGCTCGCACATAACTCACTAATGCTCGCACATAACTTACATTTGCTCGCACATAAGGCACAAATGCTCGCACATAACTCACTACTGCTCGCACATAACTTACTAATGCTCGCACATAACTCACTACTGCTCGCACATAACTCACTACTGCTCGCATATAACTTACAACTGCTCGCGCATAAGGCACAAATGCTCGCACATAACTTACTAGCCCTCGCACATAAGGCACAAACGCTCGCACATAACTTACAATAGCTCGCACATAAGGCACAAATGCTTGCACATAACTGACTAGCCCTCGCACATAAGGCACAAACGCTCGCACATAACTTACAATAGCTCGCACATAAGGCACAACTGCTCGCACATAACTCGTATATGCTCGCACATAACTCACTATTGCTCGCACATAAGCCACAATTGCTCGCACATAACTCACTACTGCTCGCACATAACTTACTAATGCTCGCACATAACTCACTACTGCTCGCACATAACTCACTACTGCTCGCACATAACTTACTAATGCTCGCACATAACTCACTACTGCTCGCATATAACTTACAACTGCTCGCGCATAAGGCACAAATGCTCGCACATAACTTACTAGCCCTCGCACATAAGGCACAAACGCTCGCACATAACTTACAATAGCTCGCACATAAGGCACAAATGCTCGCACATAACTCACTAATGCTCGCATATAACTTACAACTGCTCGCGCATAAGGCAAAAATGCTCGCACATAACTTACTAGCCCTCGCACATAAGGCACAAACGCTCGCACATAACTCACTAAAGCTCGCATATAACTTACAACTGCTCGCGCATATGGCACAAATGCTCGCACATAACTTACTAGCCCTCGCACATAAGGCACACACGCTCGCACATAACTTACAATAGCTCGCACATAAGGCACAACTGCTCGCACATAACTCGTATTTGCTCGCACATAACTCACTATTGCTCGCACATAACTCACTACTGCTCGCATATAACTTACAATTGCTCGCACATAAGGCACAAATGCTCGCACATAACTCACTAATGCTCGCATATAACTTACAATTGCTCGCACATAAGGCACAAACGCTCGCACATAACTCACTACTACTCGCACATAACTTACTAATGCTCGCACATAACTCACTACTGCTCGCACATAACTCACTACTGCTCGCATATAACTTACAATTGCTCGCCCATAAGGCACAACTGCTCGCACATAACTCGTATTTGCTCGCACATAATTCACTATTGCTAGCACATAAGGCACAAATGCTCGCACATAACTTACTAGCCCTCGCACATAAGGCACAAACGCTCGCACATAACTTACAATAGCTCGCACATAAGGCACAAATGCTCGCACATAACTTACTAGCCCTCGCACATAAGGCACAAGCGCTCGCACATAACTTACAATAGCTCGCACATAAGGCACAACTGCTCGCACATAACTCGTATTTGCTCGCACATAACTCACTATTGCTCGCACATAAGCCACAATTGCTCGCACATAACTCACTACTACTCGCACATAACTTACTAATGCTCGCACATAACTCACTACTGCTCGCACATAACTCACTACTGCTCGCATATAACTTACAATAGCTCGCACATAAGGCACAACTGCTCGCACATAACTCGTATTTGCTCGCACATAACTCACTATTGCTCGCACATAAGCCACAATTGCTCGCACATAACTCACTACGACTCGCACATAACTCACTAATGCTCGCATATAACTTACAACTGCTCGCGCATAAGGCACAAATGCTCGCACATAACTTACTAGCCTTCGCACATAAGGCACAAACGCTCGCACATAACTTACAATAGCTCGCACATAGGGCACAACTGCTCGCACATAACTCGTATATGCTCGCACATAACTCACTATTGCTCGCACATAAGCCACAATTGCTCGCACATAACTCACTACTGCTCGCACATAACTTACTAATGCTCGCACATAACTCACTACTGCTCGCACATAACTTACAATAGCTCGCACATAAGGCACAACTGCTCACACATAACTCGTATTTGCTCGCACATAACTCACTATTGCTCGCACATAAGCCACAATTGCTCGCACATAACTCACTAGTGCTCGCATATAACTTACAATTGCTCGCACATAAGGCACAAATGCTCGCACATAACTCACTAATGCTCGCATATAACTTACAATTGCTCGCACATAAGGCACAAATGCTCGCACATAACTCACTAATGCTCGCATATGACTTACGACTGCTCGCGCATAAGGCACAAATGCTCGCACATAACTTACTAGCCCTCGCACATAAGGCACAAACGCTCGTACATAACTTACAATAGCTCGCACATAAGGCACAACTGCTCGCACATAACTCGTATATGCTCGCACATAACTCACTACTGCTCGCATATAACTTACAACTGCTCGCGCATAAGGCACAAATGCTTGCACATAACTTACTAGCCCTCGCGCATATGGCCCAACTGTTCGCACATAACTTACAATAGCTCGCACATAAGGCAAAACTGCTCGCACATAACTCGTATTTGCTCGCACATAATTCACTATTGCTAGCACATAAGCCACAATTGCTCGCACATAACTCACTACTGCTCGCACATAACTTACTAATGCTCGCACATAACTCACTACTGCTCGCACATAACTCACTACTGCTCGCATATAATTTACAATTGCTCGCACATAAGGCACAAATGCTCGCACATAACTCACTAATGCTCGCATATAACTTACAACTGCTCGCGAATAAGGCACAAATGCTCGCACATAACTTACTAGCCTTCGCACATAAGGCACAAACGCTCGCACATAACTTACAATAGCTCGCACATAGGGCACAACTGCTCGCACATAACTTGTATATGCTCGCACATAACTCACTATTGCTCGCACATAAGCCACAATTGCTCGCACATAACTCACTAATGCTCGCATATAACTTACAATTGCTCGCACATAAGGCACAAACGCTCGCACATAACTTACAATAGCTCGCACATAAGGCACAACTGCTCGCACATAACTCGTATTTGCTCGCACATAATTCACTATTGCTAGCACATAAGCCACAATTGCTCGCACATAACTCACTAATGCTCGCATATAACTTACAATTGCTCGCACATAAGGCACAAATGCTCGCACATAACTCACTAATGCTCGCATATAACTTACAACTGCTCGCGCATAAGGCACAAATGCTCGCACATAACTTACTAGCCCTCGCACATAAGGCACAAACGCTCGCACATAACTTACAATAGCTCGCACATAAGGCACAACTGCTCGCACATAACTCGTATATGCTCGCACATAACTCACTATTGCTCGCACATAAGCCACAATTGCTTGCACATAACTCACTACTGCTCGCACATAAGCCACAATTGCTCGCACATAACTCACTACTGCTCGCATATAACTTACAATTGCTCGCACATAAGGCACAAATGCTCGCACATAACTCACTAATGCTCGCATATAACTTACAATTGCTCGCACATAAGGCACAAACGCTCGCACATAACTTACAATAGCTCGCACATAAGGCACAACTGCTCGCACATAACTCGTATTTGCTCGCACATAATTCACTATTGCTAGCACATAAGCCACAATTGCTCGCACATAACTCACTACTGCTCGCACATAACTTACTAATGCTCGCACATAACTCACTACTGCTCGCACATAACTCACTACTGCTCGCATATAACTTACAATTGCTCGCACATAAGGCACAAATGCTCGCACATATCTCACTAATGCTCGCATATAACTTACAACTGCTCGCGCATAAGGCACAAATGCTCGCACATAACTCGTATTTGCTCGCACATAACTCACTATTGCTCGCACATAACTTACTAATGCTCGCACATAACTCACTACTGCTCGCACATAAGGCACAACTGCTCGCACATAACTCGTATTTGCTCGCACATAACTCACTATTGCTCGCACATAAGCCACAATTGCTCGCACATAACTCACTACTGCTCGCACATAACTTACTAATGCTCGCACATAACTCACTACTGCTCGCACATAAGGCACAACTGCTCGCACATAACTCGTATTTGCTCGCACATAACTCACTATTGCTCGCACATAAGCCACAATTGCTCGCACATAACTCACTAGTTCTCGCATATAACTTACATTTGCTCGCACATAAGGCACAAATGCTCGCACATAACTCACTAATGCTCGCATATAACTTACAATTGCTCGCACATAAGGCACAAATGCTCGCACATAACTCACTAATGCTCGCATATGACTTACAACTGCTCGCGCATAAGGCACAAATGCTCGCACATAACTTACTAGCCCTCGCACATAAGGCACAAACGCTCGCACATAACTTACAATAGCTCGCACATAAGGCACAACTGCTCGCACATAACTCGTATATGCTCGCACATAACTCACTACTGCTCGCATATAACTTACAACTGCTCGCGCATAAGGCACAAACGCTCGCACATAACTTACAATAGCTCGCACATAAGGCACAACTGCTCGCACATAACTCGTATTTGCTCGCACATAATTCACTATTGCTAGCACATAAGCCACAATTGCTCGCACATAACTCACTACTGCTCGCACATAACTTACTAATGCTCGCACATAACTCACTACTGCTCGCACATAACTCACTACTGCTCGCATATAACTTACAATTGCTCGCACATAAGGCACAAATGCTCGCACATAACTCACTAATGCTCGCATATAACTTACAACTGCTCGCGCATAAGGCACAAATGCTCGCACATAACTTACTAGCCCTCGCACATAAGGCACAAACGCTCGCACATAACTTACAATAGCTCGCACATAAGGCACAAATGCTCGCACATAACTTACTAGCCCTCGCACATAAGGCACAAGCGCTCGCACATAACTTACAATAGCTCGCACATAAGGCACAACTGCTCGCACATAACTCGTATTTGCTCGCACATAACTCACTATTGCTCGCACATAAGCCACAATTGCTCGCACATAACTCACTACTACTCGCACATAACTTACTAATGCTCGCACATAACTCACTACTGCTCGCACATAACTCACTACTGCTCGCATATAATTTACAATTGCTCGCACATAAGGCACAAATGCTCGCACATAACTCACTAATGCTCGCATATAACTTACAACTGCTCGCGCATAAGGCACAAATGCTCGCACATAACTTACTAGCCTTCGCACATAAGGCACAAACGCTCGCACATAACTTACAATAGCTCGCACATAGGGCACAACTGCTCGCACATAACTCGTATATGCTCGCACATAAGCCACAATTACTCGCACATAACTCACTACTGCTCGCACATAACTTACTAATGCTCGCACATAACTCACTACTGCTCGCACATAAGGCACAACTGCTCGCACATAACTCGTATTTGCTCGCACATAACTCACTATTGCTCGCACATAAGCCACAATTGCTCGCACATAACTCACTAGTTCTCGCATATAACTTACAATTGCTCGCACATAAGGCACAAATGCTCGCACATAACTCACTAATGCTCGCATATGACTTACAACTGCTCGCGCATAAGGCACAAATGCTCGCACATAACTTACTAGCCCTCGCACATAAGGCACAAACGCTCGTACATAACTTACAATAGCTCGCACATAAGGCACAACTGCTCGCACATAACTCGTATATGCTCGCACATAACTCACTACAGCTCGCATATGACTTACAACTGCTCGCACATAAGGCACAAATGCTCGCACATAACTTACTAGCCCTCGCGCATATGGCCCAACTGTTCGCACATAACTCACTACCGCTCGCACATAATGCACTACTGCTCGCACATAACTCGCTACTGCTCGCACATGACTTAATAATGCTCGCACATAACTCACTACTGCTCGCATATAACTTACAACTGCTTGCGCATAAGGCACAAATGCTCGCACATAACTTACTAGCCCTCGCACATAAGGCACAAACGCTCGCACATAACTTACAATAGCTCGCACATAAGGCACAACTGCTCGCACATAACTCACTATTGCTCGCACATAAGTCACAATTGCTCGCACATAGCTCACTACTGCTCGCACATAACTTACTAATGCTCGCACATAACTCACTACTGCTCGCACATAACTCACTACTGCTCGCATATAACTTACAATTGCTCGCACATAAGGCACAAATGCTCGCACATAACTCACTAATGCTCGCATAAAACTTACAACTGCTCGCGCATAAGGCACAAATGCTCGCACATAACTTACTAGCCCTCGCACATAAGGCACAAACGCTCGCACATAACTTACAATAGCTCGCACATAAGGTACAACTGCTCGCACATAACTCGTATATGCTCGCACATAGCTCACTATTGCTCGCACATAAGCCACAATTGCTCGCACATAACTCACTACTGCTCGCACATAAGCCACAATTGCTCGCACATAACTCACTACTGCTCGCATATAACTTACAATTGCTCGCACATAAGGCACAAATGCTCGCACATAACTCACTAATGCTCGCACATAACTTACATTTGCTCGCACATAAGGCACAAATGCTCGCACATAACTCACTAATGCTCGCATATAACTTACAATTGCTCGCACATAAGGCACAAATGCTCGCACATAACTCACTAATGCTCGCATATAACTTACAACTGCTCGCGCAAAAGGCACAAATGCTCGCACATAACTTACTAGCCCTCGCACATAAGGCACAAACGCTCGCACATAACTTACAATAGCTCGCACATAAGGTACAACTGCTCGCAAATAACTCGTATATGCTCGCACATAACTCACTATTGCTCGCACATAAGCCACAATTGCTCGCACATAACTCACTACTGCTCGCACATAAGCCACAATTGCTCGCACATAACTCACTACTGCTCGCATATAACTTACAATTGCTCGCACATAAGGCACAAATGCTCGCACATAACTCACTAATGCTCGCACATAACTTACATTTGCTCGCACATAAGGCACAAATGCTCGCACATAACTCACTAATGCTCGCATATAACTTACAATTGCTCGCACATAAGGCACAAATGCTCGCACATAACTTACTAATGCTCGCATATAACTTACAACTGCTCGCGCATAAGGCACAAATGCTCGCACATAACTTACTAGCCCTCGCACATAAGGCACAAACGCTCGCACATAACTTACAATAGCTCGCACATAAGGCACAACTGCTCGCACATAACTCGTATATGCTCGCACATAACTCACTACAGCTCGCATATAACTTACAACTGCTCGCACATAAGCCACAATTGCTCGCACATAACTCACTACTGCTCGCACATAACTTACTAATGCTCGCACATAACTCACTACTGCTCGCACATAACTCGCAACTGCTCGCACATGACTTAATAATGCTCGCACATAACTCACTACTGCTCGCATATAACTTACAACTGCTCGCGCATAAGGCACAAATGCTCGCACATAACTTACTAGCCCTCGCACATAAGGCACAAACGCTCGCACATAACTTACAATAGCTCGCACATAAGGCACAACTGCTCGCACATAACTCGTATTTGCTCGCACATAACTCACTATTGCTCGCACATAAGCCACAATTGCTCGCACATAACTCACTACTGCTCGCACATAACTTACTAATGCTCGCACATAACTCACTACTGCTCGCACATAACTCACTACTGCTCGCATATAACTTACAATTGCTCGCACATAAGGCACAAATGCTCGCACATAACTCACTAATGCTCGCATATAACTTACAACTGCTCGCGCATAAGGCACAAATGCTCGCACATAACTTACTAGCCCTCGCACATAAGGCACAAAGGCTCGCACATAACTTACAGTAGCTCGCACATAAGGTACAACTGCTCGCACATAACTCATATATGCTCGCACATAACTCACTATTGCTCGCACATGAGCCACAATTGCTCGCACATAACTCACTACTGCTCGCACATAAGCCACAATTGCTCGCACATAACTCACTACTGCTCGCATATAACTTACAATTGCTCGCACATAAGGCACAAATACTCGCACATAACTCACTAATGCTCGCATATAACTTACAACTGCTCGCGCATAAGGCACAAATGCTCGCACATAACTTACTAGCCCTCGCACATAAGGCACAAACGCTCGCACATAACTTACAGTAGCTCGCACATAAGGCACAAATGCTCGCACATAACTCAATAATGCTCGCATATAACTTACAACTGCTCGCGCATAAGGCACAAATGCTCGCACATAACTTACTAGCCCTCGCACATAAGGCACAAACGCTCGCACATAACTTACAATAGCTCGCACATAAGGCACAACTGCTCGCACATAACTCGTATATGCTCGCACATAACTCACTACAGCTCGCATATAACTTACAACTGCTCGCACATAAGCCACAATTGCTCGCACATAACTCACTACTGCTCGCACATAACTTACTAATGCTCGCACATAACTCACCACTGCTCGCACATAACTCACTACTGCTCGCATATAACTTACAATTGCTCGCACATAAGGCACAAATGCTCGCACATAACTCACTAATGCTCGCATATAACTTACAACTGCTCGCGCAAAAGGCACAAATGCTCGCACACAACTTACTAGCCCTCGCACATAAGGCACAAACGCTCGCACATAAGGCACAAATGCTCGCACATAACTTACTAGCCCTCGCACATAAGGCACAAACGCTCGCACATAACTTACAATAGCTCGCACATAAGGCACAACTGCTCGCACATAACTCGTATTTGCTCGCACATAACTCACTATTGCTCGCACATAAGCCACAATTGCTCGCACATAACTCACTGCTGCTCGCACATAACTTACTAATTCTCGCACATAACTCACTACTTCTCGCACATAACTCACTTCTGCTCGCATATAACTTACAATTGCTCGCACATAACGCACAAATGCTCGCACATAACTCACTAATGCTCGCATATAACTTACAACTGCTCGCGCATAAGGCAAAAATGCTCGCACATAACTAACTAGCCCTCGCACATAAGGCACAAACGCTCGAACATAACTCACTAATGCTCGCATATAACTTACAACTGCTCGCGCATAAGGCACAAATGATCGCACATAACTTACTAGCCCTCGCACATAAGGCACAAACGCTCGCACATAACTTACAATAGCTCGCACATAAGGCACAAATGCTCGCACATAACTGACTAGCCCTCGCACATAAGGCACAAACGCTCGCACATAACTTACAATAGCTCGCACATAAGGCACAACTGCTCGCACATAACTCGTATTTGCTCGCACATAACTCACTATTGCTCGCACATAAGGCACAAATGCTCGCACATAACTTACTAGCCCTCGCACATAAGGCACAAACGCTCGCACATAACTTACAATAGCTCGCACATAAGGCACAACTGCTCGCACATAACTCGTATTTGCTCGCACATAACTCACTATTGCTCGCACATAACTCACTACTGCTCGCATATAACTTACAATTTCTCGCACATAAGGCACAAATGCTCGCACATAACTCACTAATGCTCGCATATAACTTACAATTGCTCGCACATAAGGCACGAATGCTCGCACATAACTCACTAATGCTCGCATATAACTTACAACTGCTCGCACATAAGGCACAAATGCTCGCACATAACTTACTAGCAGTCGCGCATATGGCCCAACTGTTCGCACATAACTCACTACCGCTCGCACATAATGCACTACTGCTCGCACATAACTCGCAACTGCTCGCACATAACTTAATAATGCTCGCACATAACTCACTACTGCTCGCATATAACTTACAACTGCTCGCGCATAAGGCACAAATGCTCGCACATAACTTACTAGCCCTCGCACATAAGGCACAAACGCTCGCACATAACTTACAATAGCTCGCACATAAGGCACAACTGCTCGCACATAACTCGTATTTGCTCGCACATAACTCACTATTGCTCGCACATAAGCCACAATTGCTCGCACATAACTCACTACTGCTCGCACATAACTTACTAATGCTCGCACATAACTCACTACTGCTCGCACATAACTCACTACTGCTCGCATATAACTTACAATTGCTCGCACATAAGGCACAAATGCTCGCACATAACTTACTAGCCCTCGCACATAAGGCACAAACGCTCGCACATAACTTACAATAGCTCGCACATAAGGCACAAATGCTCGCACATAACTGACTAGCCCTCGCACATAAGGCACAAACGCTCGCACATAACTTACAATAGCTCGCACATAAGGCACAACTGCTCGCACATAACTCGTATATGCTCGCACATAACTCACTATTGCTCGCACATAAGCCACAATTGCTCGCACATAACTCACTACTGCTCGCACATAACTTACTAATGCTCGCACATAACTCACTACTGCTCGCACATAACTCACTACTGCTCGCACATAACTTACTAATGCTCGCACATAACTCACTACTGCTCGCACATAACTCACTACTGCTCGCATATAACTTACAATTGCTCGCACATAAGGCACAAATGCTCGCACATAACTCACTAATGCTCGCATATAACTTACAACTGCTCGCGCATAAGGCAAAAATGCTCGCACATAACTTACTAGCCCTCGCACATAAGGCACAAACGCTCGCACATAACTCACTAAAGCTCGCATATAACTTACAACTGCTCGCGCATATGGCACAAATGCTCGCACATAACTTACTAGCCCTCGCACATAAGGCACAAACGCTCGCACATAACTTACAATAGCTCGCACATAAGGCACAACTGCTCGCACATAACTCGTATTTGCTCGCACATAACTCACTATTGCTCGCACATAACTCACTACTGCTCGCATATAACTTACAATTGCTCGCACATAAGGCACAAATGCTCGCACATAACTCACTAATGCTCGCATATAACTTACAATTGCTCGCACATAAGGCACAAACGCTCGCACATAACTCACTACTACTCGCACATAACTTACTAATGCTCGCACATAACTCACTACTGCTCGCACATAACTCACTACTGCTCGCATATAACTTACAATTGCTCGCCATAAGGCACAACTGCTCGCACATAACTCGTATTTGCTCGCACATAATTCACTATTGCTAGCACATAAGGCACAAATGCTCGCACATAACTTACTAGCCCTCGCACATAAGGCACAAACGCTCGCACATAACTTACAATAGCTCGCACATAAGGCACAAATGCTCGCACATAACTTACTAGCCCTCGCACATAAGGCACAAGCGCTCGCACATAACTTACAATAGCTCGCACATAAGGCACAACTGCTCGCACATAACTCGTATTTGCTCGCACATAACTCACTATTGCTCGCACATAAGCCACAATTGCTCGCACATAACTCACTACTACTCGCACATAACTTACTAATGCTCGCACATAACTCACTACTGCTCGCACATAACTCACTACTGCTCGCATATAACTTACAATAGCTCGCACATAAGGCACAACTGCTCGCACATAACTCGTATTTGCTCGCACATAAATCACTATTGCTCGCACATAACTCACTACTACTCGCACATAACTCACTAATGCTCGCATATAACTTACAACTGCTCGCGCATAAGGCACAAATGCTCGCACATAACTTACTAGCCTTCGCACATAAGGCACAAACGCTCGCACATAACTTACAATAGCTCGCACATAGGGCACAACTGCTCGCACATAACTCGTATATGCTCGCACATAACTCACTATTGCTCGCACATAAGCCACAATTGCTCGCACATAACTCACTACTGCTCGCACATAACTTACTAATGCTCGCACATAACTCACTACTGCTCGCACATAACTTACAATAGCTCGCACATAAGGCACAACTGCTCACACATAACTCGTATTTGCTCGCACATAACTCACTATTGCTCGCACATAAGCCACAATTGCTCGCACATAACTCACTAGTGCTCGCATATAACTTACAATTGCTCGCACATAAGGCACAAATGCTCGCACATAACTCACTAATGCTCGCATATAACTTACAATTGCTCGCACATAAGGCACAAATGCTCGCACATAACTCACTAATGCTCGCATATGACTTACGACTGCTCGCGCATAAGGCACAAATGCTCGCACATAACTTACTAGCCCTCGCACATAAGGCACAAACGCTCGTACATAACTTACAATAGCTCGCACATAAGGCACAACTGCTCGCACATAACTCGTATATGCTCGCACATAACTCACTACTGCTCGCATATAACTTACAACTGCTCGCGCATAAGGCACAAATGCTTGCACATAACTTACTAGCCCTCGCGCATATGGCCCAACTGTTCGCACATAACTTACAATAGCTCGCACATAAGGCAAAACTGCTCGCACATAACTCGTATTTGCTCGCACATAATTCACTATTGCTAGCACATAAGCCACAATTGCTCGCACATAACTCACTACTGCTCGCACATAACTTACTAATGCTCGCACATAACTCACTACTGCTCGCACATAACTCACTACTGCTCGCATATAATTTACAATTGCTCGCACATAAGGCACAAATGCTCGCACATAACTCACTAATGCTCGCATATAACTTACAACTGCTCGCGAATAAGGCACAAATGCTCGCACATAACTTACTAGCCTTCGCACATAAGGCACAAACGCTCGCACATAACTTACAATAGCTCGCACATAGGGCACAACTGCTCGCACATAACTTGTATATGCTCGCACATAACTCACTATTGCTCGCACATAAGCCACAATTGCTCGCACATAACTCACTAATGCTCGCATATAACTTACAATTGCTCGCACATAAGGCACAAACGCTCGCACATAACTTACAATAGCTCGCACATAAGGCACAACTGCTCGCACATAACTCGTATTTGCTCGCACATAATTCACTATTGCTAGCACATAAGCCACAATTGCTCGCACATAACTCACTAATGCTCGCATATAACTTACAATTGCTCGCACATAAGGCACAAATGCTCGCACATAACTCACTAATGCTCGCATATAACTTACAACTGCTCGCGCATAAGGCACAAATGCTCGCACATAACTTACTAGCCCTCGCACATAAGGCACAAACGCTCGCACATAACTTACAATAGCTCGCACATAAGGCACAACTGCTCGCACATAACTCGTATATGCTCGCACATAACTCACTATTGCTCGCACATAAGCCACAATTGCTTGCACATAACTCACTACTGCTCGCACATAAGCCACAATTGCTCGCACATAACTCACTACTGCTCGCATATAACTTACAATTGCTCGCACATAAGGCACAAATGCTCGCACATAACTCACTAATGCTCGCATATAACTTACAATTGCTCGCACATAAGGCACAAACGCTCGCACATAACTTACAATAGCTCGCACATAAGGCACAACTGCTCGCACATAACTCGTATTTGCTCGCACATAATTCACTATTGCTAGCACATAATCCACAATTGCTCGCACATAACTCACTACTGCTCGCACATAACTTACTAATGCTCGCACATAACTCACTACTGCTCGCACATAACTCACTACTGCTCGCATATAACTTACAATTGCTCGCACATAAGGCACAAATGCTCGCACATAACTCACTAATGCTCGCATATAACTTACAACTGCTCGCGCATAAGGCACAAATGCTCGCACATAACTTACTAGCCCTCGCACATAAGGCACAAACGCTCGCACATAACTTACAATAGCTCGCACATAAGGCACAAATGCTCGCACATAACTTACTAGCCCTCGCACATAAGGCACAAGCGCTCGCACATAACTTACAATAGCTCGCACATAAGGCACAACTGCTCGCACATAACTCGTATTTGCTCGCACATAACTCACTATTGCTCGCACATAAGCCACAATTGCTCGCACATAACTCACTACTACTCGCACATAACTTACTAATGCTCGCACATAACTCACTACTGCTCGCACATAACTCACTACTGCTCGCATATAATTTACAATTGCTCGCACATAAGGCACAAATGCTCGCACATAACTCACTAATGCTCGCATATAACTTACAACTGCTCGCGCACAAGGCACAAATGCTCGCACATAACTTACTAGCCTTCGCACATAAGGCACAAACGCTCGCACATAACTTACAATAGCTCGCACATAGGGCACAACTGCTCGCACATAACTCGTATATGCTCGCACATAAGCCACAATTACTCGCACATAACTCACTACTGCTCGCACATAACTTACTAATGCTCGCACATAACTCACTACTGCTCGCACATAAGGCACAACTGCTCGCACATAACTCGTATTTGCTCGCACATAACTCACTATTGCTCGCACATAAGCCACAATTGCTCGCACATAACTCACTAGTTCTCGCATATAACTTACAATTGCTCGCACATAAGGCACAAATGCTCGCACATAACTCACTAATGCTCGCATATAACTTACAATTGCTCGCACATAAGGCACAAATGCTCGCACATAACTCACTAATGCTCGCATATGACTTACAACTGCTCGCGCATAAGGCACAAATGCTCGCACATAACTTACTAGCCCTCGCACATAAGGCACAAACGCTCGTACATAACTTACAATAGCTCGCACATAAGGCACAACTGCTCGCACATAACTCGTATATGCTCGCACATAACTCACTACAGCTCGCATATGACTTACAACTGCTCGCACATAAGGCACAAATGCTCGCACATAACTTACTAGCCCTCGCGCATATGGCCCAACTGTTCGCACATAACTCACTACCGCTCGCACATAATGCACTACTGCTCGCACATAACTCGCTACTGCTCGCACATGACTTAATAATGCTCGCACATAACTCACTACTGCTCGCATATAACTTACAACTGCTTGCGCATAAGGCACAAATGCTCGCACATAACTTACTAGCCCTCGCACATAAGGCACAAACGCTCGCACATAACTTACAATAGCTCGCACATAAGGCACAACTGCTCGCACATAACTCACTATTGCTCGCACATAAGTCACAATTGCTCGCACATAGCTCACTACTGCTCGCACATAACTTACTAATGCTCGCACATAACTCACTACTGCTCGCACATAACTCACTACTGCTCGCATATAACTTACAATTGCTCGCACATAAGGCACAAATGCTCGCACATAACTCACTAATGCTCGCATAAAACTTACAACTGCTCGCGCATAAGGCACAAATGCTCGCACATAACTTACTAGCCCTCGCACATAAGGCACAAACGCTCGCACATAACTTACAATAGCTCGCACATAAGGTACAACTGCTCGCACATAACTCGTATATGCTCGCACATAGCTCACTATTGCTCGCACATAAGCCACAATTGCTCGCACATAACTCACTACTGCTCGCACATAAGCCACAATTGCTCGCACATAACTCACTACTGCTCGCATATAACTTACAATTGCTCGCACATAAGGCACAAATGCTCGCACATAACTCACTAATGCTCGCACATAACTTACATTTGCTCGCACATAAGGCACAAATGCTCGCACATAACTCACTAATGCTCGCATATAACTTACAATTGCTCGCACATAAGGCACAAATGCTCGCACATAACTCACTAATGCTCGCATATAACTTACAACTGCTCGCGCAAAAGGCACAAATGCTCGCACATAACTTACTAGCCCTCGCACATAAGGCACAAACGCTCGCACATAACTTACAATAGCTCGCACATAAGGTACAACTGCTCGCAAATAACTCGTATATGCTCGCACATAACTCACTATTGCTCGCACATAAGCCACAATTGCTCGCACATAACTCACTACTGCTCGCACATAAGCCACAATTGCTCGCACATAACTCACTACTGCTCGCATATAACTTACAATTGCTCGCACATAAGGCACAAATGCTCGCACATAACTCACTAATGCTCGCACATAACTTACATTTGCTCGCACATAAGGCACAAATGCTCGCACATAACTCACTAATGCTCGCATATAACTTACAATTGCTCGCACATAAGGCACAAATGCTCGCACATAACTTACTAATGCTCGCATATAACTTACAACTGCTCGCGCATAAGGCACAAATGCTCGCACATAACTTACTAGCCCTCGCACATAAGGCACAAACGCTCGCACATAACTTACAATAGCTCGCACATAAGGCACAACTGCTCGCACATAACTCGTATATGCTCGCACATAACTCACTACAGCTCGCATATAACTTACAACTGCTCGCACATAAGCCACAATTGCTCGCACATAACTCACTACTGCTCGCACATAACTTACTAATGCTCGCACATAACTCACTACTGCTCGCACATAACTCGCAACTGCTCGCACATGACTTAATAATGCTCGCACATAACTCACTACTGCTCGCATATAACTTACAACTGCTCGCGCATAAGGCACAAATGCTCGCACATAACTTACTAGCCCTCGCACATAAGGCACAAACGCTCGCACATAACTTACAATAGCTCGCACATAAGGCACAACTGCTCGCACATAACTCGTATTTGCTCGCACATAACTCACTATTGCTCGCACATAAGCCACAATTGCTCGCACATAACTCACTACTGCTCGCACATAACTTACTAATGCTCGCACATAACTCACTACTGCTCGCACATAACTCACTACTGCTCGCATATAACTTACAATTGCTCGCACATAAGGCACAAATGCTCGCACATAACTCACTAATGCTCGCATATAACTTACAACTGCTCGCGCATAAGGCACAAATGCTCGCACATAACTTACTAGCCCTCGCACATAAGGCACAAAGGCTCGCACATAACTTACAGTAGCTCGCACATAAGGTACAACTGCTCGCACATAACTCATATATGC
Source organism: Muscidifurax raptorellus (assembly GCA_020010945.3). NCBI lineage: Eukaryota > Metazoa > Arthropoda > Insecta > Hymenoptera > Pteromalidae > Muscidifurax > Muscidifurax raptorellus. The sequence goes on from JAHUUD020000040.1 coordinate 1,044,852, forward strand.
TCGCACATAACTCACTATTGCTCGCACATGAGCCACAATTGCTCGCACATAACTCACTACTGCTCGCACATAAGCCACAATTGCTCGCACATAACTCACTACTGCTCGCATATAACTTACAATTGCTCGCACATAAGGCACAAATACTCGCACATAACTCACTAATGCTCGCATATAACTTACAACTGCTCGCGCATAAGGCACAAATGCTCGCACATAACTTACTAGCCCTCGCACATAAGGCACAAACGCTCGCACATAACTTACAGTAGCTCGCACATAAGGCACAAATGCTCGCACATAACTCAATAATGCTCGCATATAACTTACAACTGCTCGCGCATAAGGCACAAATGCTCGCACATAACTTACTAGCCCTCGCACATAAGGCACAAACGCTCGCACATAACTTACAATAGCTCGCACATAAGGCACAAATGCTCGCACATAACTCGTATATGCTCGCACATAACTCACTACAGCTCGCATATAACTTACAACTGCTCGCACATAAGCCACAATTGCTCGCACATAACTCACTACTGCTCGCACATAACTTACTAATGCTCGCACATAACTCACCACTGCTCGCACATAACTCACTACTGCTCGCATATAACTTACAATTGCTCGCACATAAGGCACAAATGCTCGCACATAACTCACTAATGCTCGCATATAACTTACAACTGCTCGCGCAAAAGGCACAAATGCTCGCACATAACTCACTAATGCTCGCACATAACTTACATTTGCTCGCACATAAGGCACAAATGCTCGCACATAACTCACTAATGCTCGCATATAACTTACAATTGCTCGCACATAAGGCACAAATGCTCGCACATAACTCACTAATGCTCGCATATAACTTACAACTGCTCGCGCAAAAGGCACAAATGCTCGCACATAACTTACTAGCCCTCGCACATAAGGCACAAACGCTCGCACATAACTTACAATAGCTCGCACATAAGGTACAACTGCTCGCAAATAACTCGTATATGCTCGCACATAACTCACTATTGCTCGCACATAAGCCACAATTGCTCGCACATAACTCACTACTGCTCGCACATAAGCCACAATTGCTCGCACATAACTCACTACTGCTCGCATATAACTTACAATTGCTCGCACATAAGGCACAAATGCTCGCACATAACTCACTAATGCTCGCACATAACTTACATTTGCTCGCACATAAGGCACAAATGCTCGCACATAACTCACTAATGCTCGCATATAACTTACAATTGCTCGCACATAAGGCACAAATGCTCGCACATAACTTACTAATGCTCGCATATAACTTACAACTGCTCGCGCATAAGGCACAAATGCTCGCACATAACTTACTAGCCCTCGCACATAAGGCACAAACGCTCGCACATAACTTACAATAGCTCGCACATAAGGCACAACTGCTCGCACATAACTCGTATATGCTCGCACATAACTCACTACAGCTCGCATATAACTTACAACTGCTCGCACATAAGCCACAATTGCTCGCACATAACTCACTACTGCTCGCACATAACTTACTAATGCTCGCACATAACTCACTACTGCTCGCACATAACTCGCAACTGCTCGCACATGACTTAATAATGCTCGCACATAACTCACTACTGCTCGCATATAACTTACAACTGCTCGCGCATAAGGCACAAATGCTCGCACATAACTTACTAGCCCTCGCACATAAGGCACAAACGCTCGCACATAACTTACAATAGCTCGCACATAAGGCACAACTGCTCGCACATAACTCGTATTTGCTCGCACATAACTCACTATTGCTCGCACATAAGCCACAATTGCTCGCACATAACTCACTACTGCTCGCACATAACTTACTAATGCTCGCACATAACTCACTACTGCTCGCACATAACTCACTACTGCTCGCATATAACTTACAATTGCTCGCACATAAGGCACAAATGCTCGCACATAACTCACTAATGCTCGCATATAACTTACAACTGCTCGCGCATAAGGCACAAATGCTCGCACATAACTTACTAGCCCTCGCACATAAGGCACAAAGGCTCGCACATAACTTACAGTAGCTCGCACATAAGGTACAACTGCTCGCACATAACTCATATATGCTCGCACATAACTCACTATTGCTCGCACATGAGCCACAATTGCTCGCACATAACTCACTACTGCTCGCACATAAGCCACAATTGCTCGCACATAACTCACTACTGCTCGCATATAACTTACAATTGCTCGCACATAAGGCACAAATACTCGCACATAACTCACTAATGCTCGCATATAACTTACAACTGCTCGCGCATAAGGCACAAATGCTCGCACATAACTTACTAGCCCTCGCACATAAGGCACAAACGCTCGCACATAACTTACAGTAGCTCGCACATAAGGCACAAATGCTCGCACATAACTCAATAATGCTCGCATATAACTTACAACTGCTCGCGCATAAGGCACAAATGCTCGCACATAACTTACTAGCCCTCGCACATAAGGCACAAACGCTCGCACATAACTTACAATAGCTCGCACATAAGGCACAACTGCTCGCACATAACTCGTATATGCTCGCACATAACTCACTACAGCTCGCATATAACTTACAACTGCTCGCACATAAGCCACAATTGCTCGCACATAACTCACTACTGCTCGCACATAACTTACTAATGCTCGCACATAACTCACCACTGCTCGCACATAACTCACTACTGCTCGCATATAACTTACAATTGCTCGCACATAAGGCACAAATGCTCGCACATAACTCACTAATGCTCGCATATAACTTACAACTGCTCGCGCAAAAGGCACAAATGCTCGCACACAACTTACTAGCCCTCGCACATAAGGCACAAACGCTCGCACATAAGGCACAAATGCTCGCACATAACTTACTAGCCCTCGCACATAAGGCACAAACGCTCGCACATAACTTACAATAGCTCGCACATAAGGCACAACTGCTCGCACATAACTCGTATATGCTCGCACATAACTCACTACAGCTCGCATATAACTTACAACTGCTCGCACATAAGCCACAATTGCTCGCACATAACTCACTACTGCTCGCACATAACTTACTAATGCTCGCACATAACTCACTACTGCTCGCACATAACTCGCAACTGCTCGCACATGACTTAATAATGCTCGCACATAACTCACTACTGCTCGCATATAACTTACAACTGCTCGCGCATAAGGCACAAATGCTCGCACATAACTTACTAGCCCTCGCACATAAGGCACAAACGCTCGCACATAACTTACAATAGCTCGCACATAAGGCACAACTGCTCGCACATAACTCGTATTTGCTCGCACATAACTCACTATTGCTCGCACATAAGCCACAATTGCTCGCACATAACTCACTACTGCTCGCACATAACTTACTAATGCTCGCACATAACTCACTACTGCTCGCACATAACTCACTACTGCTCGCATATAACTTACAATTGCTCGCACATAAGGCACAAATGCTCGCACATAACTCACTAATGCTCGCATATAACTTACAACTGCTCGCGCATAAGGCACAAATGCTCGCACATAACTTACTAGCCCTCGCACATAAGGCACAAAGGCTCGCACATAACTTACAGTAGCTCGCACATAAGGTACAACTGCTCGCACATAACTCATATATGCTCGCACATAACTCACTATTGCTCGCACATGAGCCACAATTGCTCGCACATAACTCACTACTGCTCGCACATAAGCCACAATTGCTCGCACATAACTCACTACTGCTCGCATATAACTTACAATTGCTCGCACATAAGGCACAAATACTCGCACATAACTCACTAATGCTCGCATATAACTTACAACTGCTCGCGCATAAGGCACAAATGCTCGCACATAACTTACTAGCCCTCGCACATAAGGCACAAACGCTCGCACATAACTTACAGTAGCTCGCACATAAGGCACAAATGCTCGCACATAACTCAATAATGCTCGCATATAACTTACAACTGCTCGCGCATAAGGCACAAATGCTCGCACATAACTTACTAGCCCTCGCACATAAGGCACAAACGCTCGCACATAACTTACAATAGCTCGCACATAAGGCACAAATGCTCGCACATAACTCGTATATGCTCGCACATAACTCACTACAGCTCGCATATAACTTACAACTGCTCGCACATAAGCCACAATTGCTCGCACATAACTCACTACTGCTCGCACATAACTTACTAATGCTCGCACATAACTCACCACTGCTCGCACATAACTCACTACTGCTCGCATATAACTTACAATTGCTCGCACATAAGGCACAAATGCTCGCACATAACTCACTAATGCTCGCATATAACTTACAACTGCTCGCGCAAAAGGCACAAATGCTCGCACATAACTCACTAATGCTCGCACATAACTTACATTTGCTCGCACATAAGGCACAAATGCTCGCACATAACTCACTAATGCTCGCATATAACTTACAATTGCTCGCACATAAGGCACAAATGCTCGCACATAACTCACTAATGCTCGCATATAACTTACAACTGCTCGCGCAAAAGGCACAAATGCTCGCACATAACTTACTAGCCCTCGCACATAAGGCACAAACGCTCGCACATAACTTACAATAGCTCGCACATAAGGTACAACTGCTCGCAAATAACTCGTATATGCTCGCACATAACTCACTATTGCTCGCACATAAGCCACAATTGCTCGCACATAACTCACTACTGCTCGCACATAAGCCACAATTGCTCGCACATAACTCACTACTGCTCGCATATAACTTACAATTGCTCGCACATAAGGCACAAATGCTCGCACATAACTCACTAATGCTCGCACATAACTTACATTTGCTCGCACATAAGGCACAAATGCTCGCACATAACTCACTAATGCTCGCATATAACTTACAATTGCTCGCACATAAGGCACAAATGCTCGCACATAACTTACTAATGCTCGCATATAACTTACAACTGCTCGCGCATAAGGCACAAATGCTCGCACATAACTTACTAGCCCTCGCACATAAGGCACAAACGCTCGCACATAACTTACAATAGCTCGCACATAAGGCACAACTGCTCGCACATAACTCGTATATGCTCGCACATAACTCACTACAGCTCGCATATAACTTACAACTGCTCGCACATAAGCCACAATTGCTCGCACATAACTCACTACTGCTCGCACATAACTTACTAATGCTCGCACATAACTCACTACTGCTCGCACATAACTCGCAACTGCTCGCACATGACTTAATAATGCTCGCACATAACTCACTACTGCTCGCATATAACTTACAACTGCTCGCGCATAAGGCACAAATGCTCGCACATAACTTACTAGCCCTCGCACATAAGGCACAAACGCTCGCACATAACTTACAATAGCTCGCACATAAGGCACAACTGCTCGCACATAACTCGTATTTGCTCGCACATAACTCTCTATTGCTCGCACATAAGCCACAATTGCTCGCACATAACTCACTACTGCTCGCACATAACTTACTAATGCTCGCACATAACTCACTACTGCTCGCACATAACTCACTACTGCTCGCATATAACTTACAATTGCTCGCACATAAGGCACAAATGCTCGCACATAACTCACTAATGCTCGCATATAACTTACAACTGCTCGCGCATAAGGCACAAATGCTCGCACATAACTTACTAGCCCTCGCACATAAGGCACAAAGGCTCGCACATAACTTACAGTAGCTCGCACATAAGGTACAACTGCTCGCACATAACTCATATATGCTCGCACATAACTCACTATTGCTCGCACATGAGCCACAATTGCTCGCACATAACTCACTACTGCTCGCACATAAGCCACAATTGCTCGCACATAACTCACTACTGCTCGCATATAACTTACAATTGCTCGCACATAAGGCACAAATACTCGCACATAACTCACTAATGCTCGCATATAACTTACAACTGCTCGCGCATAAGGCACAAATGCTCGCACATAACTTACTAGCCCTCGCACATAAGGCACAAACGCTCGCACATAACTTACAGTAGCTCGCACATAAGGCACAAATGCTCGCACATAACTCAATAATGCTCGCATATAACTTACAACTGCTCGCGCATAAGGCACAAATGCTCGCACATAACTTACTAGCCCTCGCACATAAGGCACAAACGCTCGCACATAACTTACAATAGCTCGCACATAAGGCACAACTGCTCGCACATAACTCGTATATGCTCGCACATAACTCACTACAGCTCGCATATAACTTACAACTGCTCGCACATAAGCCACAATTGCTCGCACATAACTCACTACTGCTCGCACATAACTTACTAATGCTCGCACATAACTCACCACTGCTCGCACATAACTCACTACTGCTCGCATATAACTTACAATTGCTCGCACATAAGGCACAAATGCTCGCACATAACTCACTAATGCTCGCATATAACTTACAACTGCTCGCGCAAAAGGCACAAATGCTCGCACACAACTTACTAGCCCTCGCACATAAGGCACAAACGCTCGCACATAAGGCACAAATGCTCGCACATAACTTACTAGCCCTCGCACATAAGGCACAAACGCTCGCACATAACTTACAATAGCTCGCACATAAGGCACAACTGCTCGCACATAACTCGTATTTGCTCGCACATAACTCACTATTGCTCGCACATAAGCCACAATTGCTCGCACATAACTCACTGCTGCTCGCACATAACTTACTAATTCTCGCACATAACTCACTACTTCTCGCACATAACTCACTTCTGCTCGCCTATAACTTACAATTGCTCGCACATAACGCACAAATGCTCGCACATAACTCACTAATGCTCGCATATAACTTACAACTGCTCGCGCATAAGGCAAAAATGCTCGCACATAACTAACTAGCCCTCGCACATAAGGCACAAACGCTCGAACATAACTCACTAATGCTCGCATATAACTTACAACTGCTCGCGCATAAGGCACAAATGATCGCACATAACTTACTAGCCCTCGCACATAAGGCACAAACGCTCGCACATAACTTACAATAGCTCGCACATAAGGCACAAATGCTCGCACATAACTGACTAGCCCTCGCACATAAGGCACAAACGCTCGCACATAACTTACAATAGCTCGCACATAAGGCACAACTGCTCGCACATAACTCGTATTTGCTCGCACATAACTCACTATTGCTCGCACATAAGGCACAAATGCTCGCACATAACTTACTAGCCCTCGCACATAAGGCACAAACGCTCGCACATAACTTACAATAGCTCGCACATAAGGCACAAATGCTCGCACATAACTCACTAATGCTCGCATATAACTTACAATTGCTCGCACATAAGGCACGAATGCTCGCACATAACTCACTAATGCTCGCATATAACTTACAACTGCTCGCACATAAGGCACAAATGCTCGCACATAACTTACTAGCAGTCGCGCATATGGCCCAACTGTTCGCACATAACTCACTACCGCTCGCACATAATGCACTACTGCTCGCACATAACTCGCAACTGCTCGCACATAACTTAATAATGCTCGCACATAACTCACTACTGCTCGCATATAACTTACAACTGCTCGCGCATAAGGCACAAATGCTCGCACATAACTTACTAGCCCTCGCACATAAGGCACAAACGCTCGTACATAACTTACAATAGCTCGCACATAAGGCACAACTGCTCGCACATAACTCGTATATGCTCGCACATAACTCACTACAGCTCGCATATGACTTACAACTGCTCGCACATAAGGCACAAATGCTCGCACATAACTTACTAGCCCTCGCACATAAGGCACAAACGCTCGCACATAACTTACAATAGCTCGCACATAAGGCACAACTGCTCGCACATAACTCGTATTTGCTCGCACATAACTCACTATTGCTCGCACATAAGCCACAATTGCTCGCACATAACTCACTACTGCTCGCACATAACTTACTAATGCTCGCACATAACTCTCTACTGCTCGCACATAACTCACTACTGCTCGCATATAACTTACAATTGCTCGCACATAAGGCACAAATGCTCGCACATAACTCACTAATGCTCGCATATAACTTACAACTGCTCGCGCATAAGGCAAAAATGCTCGCACATAACTTACTAGCCCTCGCACATAACTCACTAATGCTCGCATATAACTTACAACTGCTCGCGCATAAGGCAAAAATGCTCGCACATAACTTACTAGCCCTCGCACATAAGGCACAAACGCTCGCACATAACTTACAATAGCTCGCACATAAGGCACAAATGCTCGCACATAACTGAATAGCCCTCGCACATAAGGCACAAACGCTCGCACATAACTTACAATAGCTCGCACATAAGGCACAACTGCTCGCACATAACTCGTATTTGCTCGCACATAACTCACTATTGCTCGCACATAACTCACTACTGCTCGCATATAACTTACAATTGCTCGCACATAAGGCACAAATGCTCGCACATAACTCACTAATGCTCGCATATAACTTACAACTGCTCGCGCATAAGGCACAAATGCTCGCACATAACTTACTAGCCCTCGCACATAAGGCACAAACGTTCGCACATAACTTACAATAGCTCGCACATAAGGCACAAATGCTCGCACATAACTCGTATATGCTCGCACATAACTCACTATTGCTCGCACATAAGCCACAATTGCTCGCACATAACTTACTAATGCTCGCACATAACTCACTACTGCTCGCACATAACTCACTACTGCTCGCACATAACTTACTAATGCTCGCACATAACTCACTACTGCTCGCACATAACTCACTACTGCTCGCATATAACTTACAACTGCTCGCGCATAAGGCACAAATGCTCGCACATAACTTACTAGCCCTCGCACATAAGGCACAAACGCTCGCACATAACTTACAATAGCTCGCACATAAGGCACAAATGCTCGCACATAACTCGTATATGCTCGCACATAACTCACTATTGCTCGCACATAAGCCACAATTGCTCGCACATAACTTACTAATGCTCGCACATAACTCACTACTGCTCGCACATAACTCACTACTGCTCGCACATAACTTACTAATGCTCGCACATAACTCACTACTGCTCGCACATAACTCACTACTGCTCGCATATAACTTACAACTGCTCGCGCATAAGGCACAAATGCTCGCACATAACTTACTAGCCCTCGCACATAAGGCACAAACGCTCGCACATAACTTACAATAGCTCGCACATAAGGCACAACTGCTCGCACATAACTCGCATATGCTCGCACATAACTCGTATATGCTCGCACATAACTCACTATTGCTCGCACATAACGTTTTCTCGCTCGCACAATTCATTTCATCTTTTAAGTATTATCGTGCCGATGAGGTTAGTAACGTCTATCGATGAATTTTTCCCGTAAGCCGACGGGCTTTAGTCCATACGGCGCCGATGCCCCTTTGGGACTTTCGGTATATGTAAGGAAGGATCGAGTTTCCACGGGACTTCGAGCCTGAATATAAAATAATTGTTATCCACAGCATTACCGCGGGTCGGTGTCTATGACCGAATGGCCCTTTAAGCGGTGCGCGCCCAAGGCGTTAACAGATCGTTACTCCTTATCGAGATTACGATAACTACCGAGCATCGACTCACTCCATTCCGAGCGAGAATAAACAATTCTGCATGCGTTACTCACGCTAGGCGAAACTTACGAAGTACAAGCCTTCTCGTTTTTTGATCAGCAGCAACGTCGCTTTTTGATCCTTCGATGTCGGCTCTTCCTATCATTGCGAAGCAGAATTCGCCAAGCGTCGGATTGTTTACCCGCCAACAGGGAACGTGAGCTGGGTTTAGACCGTCGTGAGACAGGATAGTTTTACCCTACTGATGACTCGACGTTGCGATAGTAGTCCTGCACAGTACGAGAGGAACCGCAGGTTCGGACATTTGGTTCACGCACTCGGTCGAGCGGCCGGTGGTGCGAAGCTACCATCCGTGGGATTATGCCTGAACGCCTCTAAGGCCGTATCCTTTCTAGTCAAAGGAGGCAACGATATCTCTAGGAGTCTCGTGAGTCGAAAGGCTCAAAACAATGTGACACTACTAGGTGGCCGATCCACGGGTCGGCCATCGCACGGGCCCTAATTGCCGTGCGGGGTCACGGATCCTGCTTCGGGATCTTACCGAGAGCAAGCCTGGCTTCTTTAACGGTCGATCATGGGTATACCAAGTTCGATGTCGAGACTCGGAATCGTCTGTAGACGACTTAGGTACCTGGCGGGGTGTTGTACTCGGTAGAGCAGTTACCACGCTGCGATCTGTAGAGTCTCAGCCCTTGGCTTGGGGATTCGTCTTGTCGGATAGACGAGACCCCAGATGCAGGAGGAGGGGGAAGTGTGTGTTGGAGTGATTCTGTGAAAAGTGTAAAAGCAATGCGTGTGGGTGGACTTGGCTTATTGCACGGTCGAGTGAGAAAGCAATGCGCGTGGGTGGACTTGGCTTATTGCTCGGTCGAGTGCGAAAGCAATGCGCGTGAGGAAACTTTGGGGATTCGGGTCGCTAGGAGAAAAGCAATGCGTGTCGGTGGACTTGGCTTATTGCTCGGTCGAGTGCGAAAGCAATGCGCGTGAGGAAACTGGGGATCGGGTCCCTAGGAGTAAAGCAATGCGTGTGGGTGGACTTGGCTTATTGCACGGTCGAGTGAGAAAGCAATGCGCGTGGGTGGACTTGGCTTATTGCTCGGTCGAGTGCGAAAGCAATGCGCGTGAGGAAACTTTGGGGATTCGGGTCGCTAGGAGAAAAGCAATGCATGTGGGTGGACTTGGCTTATTGCACGGTCGAGTGCGAAAGCAATGCGCGTGAGGAAACTGGGGATCGGGTCCCTAGGAGTAAAGCAATGCGTGTGGGTGGACTTGGCTTATTGTACGGTCGAGTGAGAAAGCAATGCGCGTGGGTGGACTTGGCTTATTGCTCGGTCGAGTGCGAAAGCAATGCGCGTGAGGAAACTTTGGGGATTCGGGTCGTTAGGAGAAAAGCAATGCGTGTGGGTGGACTTGGCTTATTGCACGGTCGAGTGAGAAAGCAATGCGTGTGCAACTGCTCGCACATAAGCCACATTTGCTCGCACATAACTCACTACTGCTCGCACATAACTTACTGATGCTCGCACATAACTCACTACTGCTCGCACATAACTCACTACTGCTCGCATATAACTTACAACTGCTCGCACATAAGGCACAAATGCTCGCACATAACTTACTAGCCCTCGCGCATATGGCCCAACTGTTCGCACATAACTCACTATCGCTCGCACATAATGCACTACTGCTCGCACATAACTCGCAACTGCTCGCACATAACTTAATAATGCTCGCACATAACTCACTACTGCTCGCATATAACTTACAACTGCTCGCGCGTAAGGCACAAATGCTCGCACATAACTTACTAGCCCTCGCACATAAGGCACAAACGCTCGCACATAACTTACAATAGCTCGCACATAAGGCACAACTGCTCGCACATAACTCGTATTTGCTCGCACATAACTCACTATTGCTCGCACATAAGCCACAATTGCTCGCACATAAGGCACAACTGCTCGCACATAACTCGTATTTGCTCGCACATAACTCACTATTGCTCGCACATAATCCACAATTGCTCGCACATAACTCACTACTGCTCGCATATAACTTACAATTGCTCGCACATAAGGCACAAATGCTCGCCCATAACTCACTAATGCTCGCATATAACTTACAACTGCTCGCGCATAAGGCACAAATGCTCGCACATAACTTACTAGCCCTCGCACATAAGGCACAAACGCTCGCACATAACTTACAATAGCTCGCACATAAGGCACAACTGCTCGCACATAACTCGTATTTGCTCGCACATAACTCACTATTGCTCGCACATAAGCCACAATTGCTCGCACATAACTCACTACTGCTCGCACATAACTTACTAATGCTCGCACATAACTCACTACTGCTCGCACATAACTCACTACTGCTCGCATATAACTTACAATTGCTCGAACATAAGGCACAAATGCTCGCACATAACTCACTAATGCTCGCATATAACTTACAACTGCTCGCGCATAAGGCAAAAATGCTCGCACATAACTTACTAGCCCTCGCACATAAGGCACAAACGCTCGCACATAACTCACTAATGCTCGCATATAACTTACAACTGCTCGCGCATAAGGCACAAATGCTCGCACATAACTTACTAGCCCTCGCACATAAGGCACAAACGCTCGCACATAACTTACAATAGCTCGCACATAAGGCACAAATGCTCGCACATAACTGAATAGCCCTCGCACATAAGGCACAAACGCTCGCACATAACTTACAATAGCTCGCACATAAGGCACAACTGCTCGCACATAACTCGTATTTGCTCGCACATAACTCACTATTGCTCGCACATAAGCCACAATTGCTCGCACATAACTCACTACTGCTCGCACATAACTTACTAATGCTCGCACATAACTCACTACTGCTCGCACATAACTCACTACTGCTCGCATATAACTTACAATTGCTCGCACATAAGGCACAAATGCTCGCCCATAACTCACTAATGCTCGCATATAACTTACAACTGCTCGCGCAAAAGGCACAAATGCTCGCACATAACTTACTAGCCCTCGCACATAAGGCACAAACGCTCGCCCATAACTTACAATAGCTCGCACATAAGGCACAAATGCTCGCACATAACTTACTAGCCCTCGCACATAAGGCACAAACGCTCGCACATAACTTACAATAGCTCGCACATAAGGCACAACTGCTCGCACATAACTCGTATTTGCTCGCACATAACTCACTATTGCTCGAACATAAGCCACAATTGCTCGCACATAACTCACTACTGCTCGCACATAACTTACTAATGCTCGCACATAACTCACTACTGCTCGCACATAACTCACTACTGCTCGCATATAACTTACAATTGCTCGCACATAAGGCACAAATGCTCGCATATAACTCACTAATGCTCGCATATAACTTACAACTGCTCGCGCATAAGGCAAAAATGCTCGCACATAACTTACTAGCCCTCGCACATAAGGCACAAACGCTCGCTCATAACTCACTAATGCTCGCATATAACTTACAACTGCTCGCGCATAAGGCACAAATGCTCGCACATAACTTACTAGCCCTCGCACATAAGGCACAAACGCTCGCACATAACTTACAATAGCTCGCACATAAGGCACAAATGCTCGCACATAACTTACTAGCCCTCGCACATAAGGCACAAACGCTCGCACATAACTTACAATAGCTCGCACATAAGGCACAACTGCTCGCACATAACTCGTATTTGCTCGCACATAACTCACTATTGCTCGCACATAACTCACTACTGCTCGCATATAACTTACAATTGCTCGCACATAAGGCACAAATGCTCGCACATAACTCACTAATGCTCGCATATAACTTACAACTGCTCGCGCATAAGGCACAAATGCTCGCACATAACTTACTAGCCCTCGCACATAAGGCACAAACGCTCGCACATAACTTACAATAGCTCGCACATAAGGCACAAACGCTCGCACAATTCATTTCATCTTTTAAGTATTATCGTGCCGATGAGGTTAGTAACGTCTATCGATGAATTTTTCCCGTAAGCCGACGGGCTTTAGTCCATACGGCGCCGATGCCCCTTTGGGACTTTCAGTATATGTAAGGAAGGATCGAGTTTCCACGGGACTTCGAGCCTGAATATAAAATAATTGTTATCCACAGCATTACCGCGGGTCGGTGTCTATGACCGAATGGCCCTTTAAGCGGTGCGCGCCCAAGGCGTTAACAGATCGTTACTCCTTATCGAGATTACGATATCTACCGAGCATCGACTCACTCCATTCCGAGCGAGAATAAACAATTCTGCATGCGTTACTCACGCTAGGCGAAACTTACGAAGTACAAGCCTTCTCGTTTTTTGATCAGCAGCAACGTCGCTTTTTGATCCTTCGATGTCGGCTCTTCCTATCATTGCGAAGCAGAATTCGCCAAGCGTCGGATTGTTTACCCGCCAACAGGGAACGTGAGCTGGGTTTAGACCGTCGTGAGACAGGATAGTTTTACCCTACTGATGACTCGACGTTGCGATAGTAGTCCTGCACAGTACGAGAGGAACCGCAGGTTCGGACATTTGGTTCACGCACTCGGTCGAGCGGCCGGTGGTGCGAAGCTACCATCCGTGGGATTATGCCTGAACGCCTCTAAGGCCGTATCCTTTCTAGTCAAAGGAGGCAACGATATCTCTAGGAGTCTCGTGAGTCGAAAGGCTCAAAACAATGTGACACTACTAGGTGGCCGATCCACGGGTCGGCCATCGCACGGGCCCTAATTGCCGTGCGGGGTCACGGATCCTGCTTCGGGATCTTACCGAGAGCAAGCCTGGCTTCTTTAACGGTCGATCATGGGTATACCAAGTTCGATGTCGAGACTCGGAATCGTCTGTAGACGACTTAGGTACCTGGCGGGGTGTTGTACTCGGTAGAGCAGTTACCACGCTGCGATCTGTAGAGTCTCAGCCCTTGGCTTGGGGATTCGTCTTGTCGGATAGACGAGACCCCAGATGCAGGAGGAGGGGGAAGTGTGTGTTGGAGTGATTCTGTGAAAAGTGTAAAAGCAATGCGTGTGGGTGGACTTGGCTTATTGCACGGTCGAGTGAGAAAGCAATGCGCGTGGGTGGACTTGGCTTATTGCTCGGTCGAGTGCGAAAGCAATGCGCGTGAGGAAACTTTGGGGATTCGGGTCGCTAGGAGAAAAGCAATGCGTGTCGGTGGACTTGGCTTATTGCTCGGTCGAGTGCGAAAGCAATGCGCGTGAGGAAACTGGGGATCGGGTCCCTAGGAGTAAAGCAATGCGTGTGGGTGGACTTGGCTTATTGCACGGTCGAGTGAGAAAGCAATGCGCGTGGGTGGACTTGGCTTATTGCTCGGTCGAGTGCGAAAGCAATGCGCGTGAGGAAACTTTGGGGATTCGGGTCGCTAGGAGAAAAGCAATGCGTGTGGGTGGACTTGGCTTATTGCACGGTCGAGTGCGAAAGCAATGCGCGTGAGGAAACTGGGGATCGGGTCCCTAGGAGTAAAGCAATGCGTGTGGGTGGACTTGGCTTATTGCACGGTCGAGTGAGAAAGCAATGCGTGTGCAACTGCTCGCACATAAGCCACATTTGCTCGCACATAACTCACTACTGCTCGCACATAACTTACTGATGCTCGCACATAACTCACTACTGCTCGCACATAACTCACTACTGCTCGCATATAACTTACAACTGCTCGCACATAAGGCACAAATGCTCGCACATAACTTACTAGCCCTCGCGCATATGGCCCAACTGTTCGCACATAACTCACTATCGCTCGCACATAATGCACTACTGCTCGCACATAACTCGCAACTGCTCGCACATAACTTAATAATGCTCGCACATAACTCACTACTGCTCGCATATAACTTACAACTGCTCGCGCATAAGGCACAAATGCTCGCACATAACTTACTAGCCCTCGCACATAAGGCACAAACGCTCGCACATAACTTACAATAGCTCGCACATAAGGCACAACTGCTCGCACATAACTCGTATTTGCTCGCACATAACTCACTATTGCTCGCACATAAGCCACAATTGCTCGCACATAACTCACTACTGCTCGCACATAACTCACTACTGCTCGCACATAACTCACTACTGCTCGCATATAACTTACAATTGCTCGCACATAAGGCACAAATGCTCGCACATAACTCACTAATGCTCGCATATAACTTACAACTGCTCGCGCATAAGGCAAAAATGCTCGCACATAACTTACTAGCCCTCGCACATAAGGCACAAACGCTCGCACATAACTCACTAATGCTCGCATATAACTTACAACTGCTCGCGCATAAGGCACAAATGCTCGCACATAACTTACTAGCCCTCGCACATAAGGCACAAACGCTCGCACATAACTTACAATAGCTCGCACATAAGGCACAAATGCTCGCACATAACTGAATAGCCCTCGCACATAAGGCACAAACGCTCGCACATAACTTACAATAGCTCGCACATAAGGCACAACTGCTCGCACATAACTCGTATTTGCTCGCACATAACTCACTATTGCTCGCACATAAGCCACAATTGCTCGCACATAACTCACTACTGCTCGCATATAACTTACAATTGCTCGCACATAAGGCACAAATGCTCGCCCATAACTCACTAATGCTCGCATATAACTTACAACTGCTCGCGCATAAGGCACAAATGCTCGCACATAACTTACTAGCCCTCGCACATAAGGCACAAACGCTCGCACATAACTTACAATAGCTCGCACATAAGGCACAACTGCTCGCACATAACTCGTATTTGCTCGCACATAACTCACTATTGCTCGCACATAAGCCACAATTGCTCGCACATAACTCACTACTGCTCGCACATAACTTACTAATGCTCGCACATAACTCACTACTGCTCGCACATAACTCACTACTGCTCGCATATAACTTACAATTGCTCGAACATAAGGCACAAATGCTCGCACATAACTCACTAATGCTCGCATATAACTTACAACTGCTCGCGCATAAGGCAAAAATGCTCGCACATAACTTACTAGCCCTCGCACATAAGGCACAAACGCTCGCACATAACTCACTAATGCTCGCATATAACTTACAACTGCTCGCGCATAAGGCACAAATGCTCGCACATAACTTACTAGCCCTCGCACATAAGGCACAAACGCTCGCACATAACTTACAATAGCTCGCACATAAGGCACAAATGCTCGCACATAACTGAACAGCCCTCGCACATAAGGCACAAACGCTCGCACATAACTTACAATAGCTCGCACATAAGGCACAACTGCTCGCACATAACTCGTATTTGCTCGCACATAACTCACTATTGCTCGCACATAAGCCACAATTGCTCGCACATAACTCACTACTGCTCGCACATAACTTACTAATGCTCGCACATAACTCACTACTGCTCGCACATAACTCACTACTGCTCGCATATAACTTACAATTGCTCGCACATAAGGCACAAATGCTCGCCCATAACTCACTAATGCTCGCATATAACTTACAACTGCTCGCGCAAAAGGCACAAATGCTCGCACATAACTTACTAGCCCTCGCACATAAGGCACAAACGCTCGCCCATAACTTACAATAGCTCGCACATAAGGCACAAATGCTCGCACATAACTTACTAGCCCTCGCACATAAGGCACAAACGCTCGCACATAACTTACAATAGCTCGCACATAAGGCACAACTGCTCGCACATAACTCGTATTTGCTCGCACATAACTCACTATTGCTCGAACATAAGCCACAATTGCTCGCACATAACTCACTACTGCTCGCACATAACTTACTAATGCTCGCACATAACTCACTACTGCTCGCACATAACTCACTACTGCTCGCATATAACTTACAATTGCTCGCACATAAGGCACAAATGCTCGCACATAACTCACTAATGCTCGCATATAACTTACAACTGCTCGCGCATAAGGCAAAAATGCTCGCACATAACTTACTAGCCCTCGCACATAAGGCACAAACGCTCGCACATAAC
This sequence comes from Muscidifurax raptorellus, assembly GCA_020010945.3. Lineage (NCBI taxonomy): Eukaryota > Metazoa > Arthropoda > Insecta > Hymenoptera > Pteromalidae > Muscidifurax > Muscidifurax raptorellus. Next base: position 1,062,539 of record JAHUUD020000040.1, read on the forward strand.
TCACTAATGCTCGCATATAACTTACAACTGCTCGCGCATAAGGCACAAATGCTCGCACATAACTTACTAGCCCTCGCACATAAGGCACAAACGCTCGCACATAACTTACAATAGCTCGCACATAAGGCACAAATGCTCGCACATAACTGAATAGCCCTCGCACATAAGGCACAAACGCTCGCACATAACTTACAATAGCTCGCACATAAGGCACAACTGCTCGCACATAACTCGTATTTGCTCGCACATAACTCACTATTGCTCGCACATAAGCCACAATTGCTCGCACATAACTCACTACTGCTCGCATATAACTTACAACTGCTCGCGCATAAGGCACAAATGCTCGCACATAACTTACTAGCCCTCGCACATAAGGCACAAACGCTCGCACATAACTTACAATAGCTCGCACATAAGGCACAACTGCTCGCACATAACTCGTATTTGCTCGCACATAACTCACTATTGCTCGCACATAAGCCACAATTGCTCGCACATAACTCACTACTGCTCGCACATAACTTACTAAAGCTCGCACATAACTCACTACTGCTCGCACATAACTCACTACTGCTCGCATATAACTTACAATTGCTCGAACATAAGGCACAAATGCTCGCACATAACTCACTAATGCTCGCATATAACTTACAACTGCTCGCGCATAAGGCAAAAATGCTCGCACATAACTTACTAGCCCTCGCACATAAGGCACAAACGCTCGCACATAACTCACTAATGCTCGCATATAACTTACAACTGCTCGCGCATAAGGCACAAATGCTCGCACATAACTTACTAGCCCTCGCACATAAGGCACAAACGCTCGCACATAACTTACAATAGCTCGCACATAAGGCACAAATGCTCGCACATAACTGAATAGCCCTCGCACATAAGGCACAAACGCTCGCACATAACTTACAATAGCTCGCACATAAGGCACAACTGCTCGCACATAACTCGTATTTGCTCGCACATAACTCACTATTGCTCGCACATAAGCCACAATTGCTCGCACATAACTCACTACTGCTCGCACATAACTTACTAATGCTCGCACATAACTCACTACTGCTCGCACATAACTCACTACTGCTCGCATATAACTTACAATTGCTCGCACATAAGGCACAAATGCTCGCCCATAACTCACTAATGCTCGCATATAACTTACAACTGCTCGCGCAAAAGGCACAAATGCTCGCACATAACTTACTAGCCCTCGCACATAAGGCACAAACGCTCGCCCATAACTTACAATAGCTCGCACATAAGGCACAAATGCTCGCACATAACTTACTAGCCCTCGCACATAAGGCACAAACGCTCGCACATAACTTACAATAGCTCGCACATAAGGCACAACTGCTCGCACATAACTCGTATTTGCTCGCACATAACTCACTATTGCTCGAACATAAGCCACAATTGCTCGCACATAACTCACTACTGCTCGCACATAACTTACTAATGCTCGCACATAACTCACTACTGCTCGCACATAACTCACTACTGCTCGCATATAACTTACAATTGCTCGCACATAAGGCACAAATGCTCGCATATAACTCACTAATGCTCGCATATAACTTACAACTGCTCGCGCATAAGGCAAAAATGCTCGCACATAACTTACTAGCCCTCGCACATAAGGCACAAACGCTCGCACATAACTCACTAATGCTCGCATATAACTTACAACTGCTCGCGCATAAGGCACAAATGCTCGCACATAACTTACTAGCCCTCGCACATAAGGCACAAACGCTCGCACATTTCTTACAATAGCTCGCACATAAGGCACAAATGCTCGCACATAACTGAATAGCCCTCGCACATAAGGCACAAACGCTCGCACATAACTTACAATAGCTCGCACATAAGGCACAACTGCTCGCACATAACTCGTATTTGCTCGCACATAACTCACTATTGCTCGCACATAAGGCACAAATGCTCGCACATAACTCACTAATGCTCGCATATAACTTACAACTGCTCGCGCATAAGGCACAAATGCTCGCACATAACTTACTAGCCCTCGCACATAAGGCACAAACGCTCGCACATAACTTACAATAGCTCGCACATAAGGCACAACTGCTCGCACATAACTCGTATTTGCTCGCACATAACTCACTATTGCTCGCACATAAGCCACAATTGCTCGCACATAACTCACTACTGCTCGCACATAACTTACTAATGCTCGCACATAACTCACTACTGCTCGCACATAACTCACTACTGCTCGCATATAACTTACAATTGCTCGCACATAAGGCACAAATGCTCGCCCATAACTCACTAATGCTCGCATATAACTTACAACTGCTCGCGCATAAGGCACAAATGCTCGCACATAACTTACTAGCCCTCGCACATAAGGCACAAACGCTCGCACATAACTTACAATAGCTCGCACATAAGGCACAAATGCTCGCACATAACTGAATAGCCATCGCACATAAGGCACAAACGCTCGCACATAACTTACAATAGCTCGCACATAAGGCACAACTGCTCGCACATAACTCGTATTTGCTCGCACATAACTCACTATTGCTCGCACATAAGCCACAATTGCTCGCACATAACTCACTACTGCTCGCACATAAATTACTAATGCTCGCACATAACTCACTACTGCTCGCACATAACTCACTACTGCTCGCATATAACTTACAATTGCTCGCACATAAGGCACAAATGCTCGCACATAACTCACTAATGCTCGCATATAACTTACAACTGCTCGCGCATAAGGCAAAAATGCTCGCACATAACTTACTAGCCCTCGCACATAAGGCACAAACGCTCGCACATTACTCACTAATGCTCGCATATAACTTACAACTGCTCGCGCATAAGGCACAAATGCTCGCACATAACTTACTAGCCCTCGCACATAAGGCACAAACGCTCGCACATAACTTACAATAGCTCGCACATAAGGCACAAATGCTCGCACATAACTGAATAGCCCTCGCACATAAGGCACAAACGCTCGCACATAACTTACAATAGCTCGCACATAAGGCACAACTGCTCGCACATAACTCGTATTTGCTCGCACATAACTCACTATTGCTCGCACATAAGGCACAAATGCTCGCACATAACTCACTAATGCTCGCATATAACTTACAACTGCTCGCGCATAAGGCACAAATGCTCGCACATAACTTACTAGCCCTCGCACATAAGGCACAAACGCTCGCACATAACTTACAATAGCTCGCACATAAGGCACAACTGCTCGCACATAACTCGTATTTGCTCGCACATAACTCACTATTGCTCGCACATAAGCCACAATTGCTCGCACATAACTCACTACTGCTCGCACATAACTTACTAATGCTCGCACATAACTCACTACTGCTCGCACATAACTCACTACTGCTCGCATATAACTTACAATTGCTCGCACATAAGGCACAAATGCTCGCCCATAACTCACTAATGCTCGCATATAACTTACAACTGCTCGCGCATAAGGCACAAATGCTCGCACATAACTTACTAGCCCTCGCACATAAGGCACAAACGCTCGCACATAACTTACAATAGCTCGCACATAAGGCACAAATGCTCGCACATAACTGAATAGCCATCGCACATAAGGCACAAACGCTCGCACATAACTTACAATAGCTCGCACATAAGGCACAACTGCTCGCACATAACTCGTATTTGCTCGCACATAACTCACTATTGCTCGCACATAAGCCACAATTGCTCGCACATAACTCACTACTGCTCGCACATAAATTACTAATGCTCGCACATAACTCACTACTGCTCGCACATAACTCACTACTGCTCGCATATAACTTACAATTGCTCGCACATAAGGCACAAATGCTCGCACATAACTCACTAATGCTCGCATATAACTTACAACTGCTCGCGCATAAGGCAAAAATGCTCGCACATAACTTACAAGCCCTCGCACATAAGGCACAAACGCTCGCACATTACTCACTAATGCTCGCATATAACTTACAACTGCTCGCGCATAAGGCACAAATGCTCGCACATAACTTACTAGCCCTCGCACATAAGGCACAAACGCTCGCACATAACTTACAATAGCTCGCACATAAGGCACAAATGCTCGCACATAACTGAATAGCCCTCGCACATAAGGCACAAACGCTCGCACATAACTTACAATAGCTCGCACATAAGGCACAACTGCTCGCACATAACTCGTATTTGCTCGCACATAACTCACTATTGCTCGCACATAAGGCACAAATGCTCGCACATAACTCACTAATGCTCGCATATAACTTACAACTGCTCGCGCATAAGGCACAAATGCTCGCACATAACTTACTAGCCCTCGCACATAAGGCACAAACGCTCGCACATAACTTACAATAGCTCGCACATAAGGCACAAATGCTCGCACATAACTTACTAGCCCTCGCACATAAGGCACAAACGCTCGCACATAACTTACAATAGCTCGCACATAAGGCACAACTGCTCGCACATAACTCGTATTTGCTCGCACATAACTCGTATTTGCTCGCACATAACTCACTATTGCTCGCACATAAGCCACAATTGCTCGCACATAACTCACTACTGCTCGCACATAACTTACTAATGCTCGCACATAACTCACTACTGCTCGCACATAACTCACTACTGCTCGCATATAACTTACAATTGCTCGAACATAAGGCACAAATGCTCGCACATAACTCACTAATGCTCGCATATAACTTACAACTGCTCGCGCATAAGGCAAAAATGCTCGCACATAACTTACTAGCCCTCGCACATAAGGCACAAACGCTCGCACATAACTCACTAATGCTCGCATATAACTTACAACTGCTCGCGCATAAGGCACAAATGCTCGCACATAACTTACTAGCCCTCGCACATAAGGCACAAACGCTCGCACATAACTTACAATAGCTCGCACATAAGGCACAAATGCTCGCACATAACTGAATAGCCCTCGCACATAAGGCACAAACGCTCGCACATAACTTACAATAGCTCGCACATAAGGCACAACTGCTCGCACATAACTCGTATTTGCTCGCACATAACTCACTATTGCTCGCACATAAGCCACAATTGCTCGCACATAACTCACTACTGCTCGCACATAACTTACTAATGCTCGCACATAACTCACTACTGCTCGCACATAACTCACTACTGCTCGCATATAACTTACAATTGCTCGCACATAAGGCACAAATGCTCGCCCATAACTCACTAATGCTCGCATATAACTTACAACTGCTCGCGCAAAAGGCACAAATGCTCGCACATAACTTACTAGCCCTCGCACATAAGGCACAAACGCTCGCCCATAACTTACAATAGCTCGCACATAAGGCACAAATGCTCGCACATAACTTACTAGCCCTCGCACATAAGGCACAAACGCTCGCACATAACTTACAATAGCTCGCACATAAGGCACAACTGCTCGCACATAACTCGTATTTGCTCGCACATAACTCACTATTGCTCGAACATAAGCCACAATTGCTCGCACATAACTCACTACTGCTCGCACATAACTTACTAATGCTCGCACATAACTCACTACTGCTCGCACATAACTCACTACTGCTCGCATATAACTTACAATTGCTCGCACATAAGGCACAAATGCTCGCATATAACTCACTAATGCTCGCATATAACTTACAACTGCTCGCGCATAAGGCAAAAATGCTCGCACATAACTTACTAGCCCTCGCACATAAGGCACAAACGCTCGCTCATAACTCACTAATGCTCGCATATAACTTACAACTGCTCGCGCATAAGGCACAAATGCTCGCACATAACTTACTAGCCCTCGCACATAAGGCACAAACGCTCGCACATAACTTACAATAGCTCGCACATAAGGCACAAATGCTCGCACATAACTTACTAGCCCTCGCACATAAGGCACAAACGCTCGCACATAACTTACAATAGCTCGCACATAAGGCACAACTGCTCGCACATAACTCGTATTTGCTCGCACATAACTCACTATTGCTCGCACATAACTCACTACTGCTCGCATATAACTTACAATTGCTCGCACATAAGGCACAAATGCTCGCACATAACTCACTAATGCTCGCATATAACTTACAACTGCTCGCGCATAAGGCACAAATGCTCGCACATAACTTACTAGCCCTCGCACATAAGGCACAAACGCTCGCACATAACTTACAATAGCTCGCACATAAGGCACAAACGCTCGCACAATTCATTTCATCTTTTAAGTATTATCGTGCCGATGAGGTTAGTAACGTCTATCGATGAATTTTTCCCGTAAGCCGACGGGCTTTAGTCCATACGGCGCCGATGCCCCTTTGGGACTTTCAGTATATGTAAGGAAGGATCGAGTTTCCACGGGACTTCGAGCCTGAATATAAAATAATTGTTATCCACAGCATTACCGCGGGTCGGTGTCTATGACCGAATGGCCCTTTAAGCGGTGCGCGCCCAAGGCGTTAACAGATCGTTACTCCTTATCGAGATTACGATATCTACCGAGCATCGACTCACTCCATTCCGAGCGAGAATAAACAATTCTGCATGCGTTACTCACGCTAGGCGAAACTTACGAAGTACAAGCCTTCTCGTTTTTTGATCAGCAGCAACGTCGCTTTTTGATCCTTCGATGTCGGCTCTTCCTATCATTGCGAAGCAGAATTCGCCAAGCGTCGGATTGTTTACCCGCCAACAGGGAACGTGAGCTGGGTTTAGACCGTCGTGAGACAGGATAGTTTTACCCTACTGATGACTCGACGTTGCGATAGTAGTCCTGCACAGTACGAGAGGAACCGCAGGTTCGGACATTTGGTTCACGCACTCGGTCGAGCGGCCGGTGGTGCGAAGCTACCATCCGTGGGATTATGCCTGAACGCCTCTAAGGCCGTATCCTTTCTAGTCAAAGGAGGCAACGATATCTCTAGGAGTCTCGTGAGTCGAAAGGCTCAAAACAATGTGACACTACTAGGTGGCCGATCCACGGGTCGGCCATCGCACGGGCCCTAATTGCCGTGCGGGGTCACGGATCCTGCTTCGGGATCTTACCGAGAGCAAGCCTGGCTTCTTTAACGGTCGATCATGGGTATACCAAGTTCGATGTCGAGACTCGGAATCGTCTGTAGACGACTTAGGTACCTGGCGGGGTGTTGTACTCGGTAGAGCAGTTACCACGCTGCGATCTGTAGAGTCTCAGCCCTTGGCTTGGGGATTCGTCTTGTCGGATAGACGAGACCCCAGATGCAGGAGGAGGGGGAAGTGTGTGTTGGAGTGATTCTGTGAAAAGTGTAAAAGCAATGCGTGTGGGTGGACTTGGCTTATTGCACGGTCGAGTGAGAAAGCAATGCGCGTGGGTGGACTTGGCTTATTGCTCGGTCGAGTGCGAAAGCAATGCGCGTGAGGAAACTTTGGGGATTCGGGTCGCTAGGAGAAAAGCAATGCGTGTCGGTGGACTTGGCTTATTGCTCGGTCGAGTGCGAAAGCAATGCGCGTGAGGAAACTGGGGATCGGGTCCCTAGGAGTAAAGCAATGCGTGTGGGTGGACTTGGCTTATTGCACGGTCGAGTGAGAAAGCAATGCGCGTGGGTGGACTTGGCTTATTGCTCGGTCGAGTGCGAAAGCAATGCGCGTGAGGAAACTTTGGGGATTCGGGTCGCTAGGAGAAAAGCAATGCGTGTGGGTGGACTTGGCTTATTGCACGGTCGAGTGCGAAAGCAATGCGCGTGAGGAAACTGGGGATCGGGTCCCTAGGAGTAAAGCAATGCGTGTGGGTGGACTTGGCTTATTGCACGGTCGAGTGAGAAAGCAATGCGTGTGCAACTGCTCGCACATAAGCCACATTTGCTCGCACATAACTCACTACTGCTCGCACATAACTTACTGATGCTCGCACATAACTCACTACTGCTCGCACATAACTCACTACTGCTCGCATATAACTTACAACTGCTCGCACATAAGGCACAAATGCTCGCACATAACTTACTAGCCCTCGCGCATATGGCCCAACTGTTCGCACATAACTCACTATCGCTCGCACATAATGCACTACTGCTCGCACATAACTCGCAACTGCTCGCACATAACTTAATAATGCTCGCACATAACTCACTACTGCTCGCATATAACTTACAACTGCTCGCGCATAAGGCACAAATGCTCGCACATAACTTACTAGCCCTCGCACATAAGGCACAAACGCTCGCACATAACTTACAATAGCTCGCACATAAGGCACAACTGCTCGCACATAACTCGTATTTGCTCGCACATAACTCACTATTGCTCGCACATAAGCCACAATTGCTCGCACATAACTCACTACTGCTCGCACATAACTCACTACTGCTCGCACATAACTCACTACTGCTCGCATATAACTTACAATTGCTCGCACATAAGGCACAAATGCTCGCACATAACTCACTAATGCTCGCATATAACTTACAACTGCTCGCGCATAAGGCAAAAATGCTCGCACATAACTTACTAGCCCTCGCACATAAGGCACAAACGCTCGCACATAACTCACTAATGCTCGCATATAACTTACAACTGCTCGCGCATAAGGCACAAATGCTCGCACATAACTTACTAGCCCTCGCACATAAGGCACAAACGCTCGCACATAACTTACAATAGCTCGCACATAAGGCACAAATGCTCGCACATAACTGAATAGCCCTCGCACATAAGGCACAAACGCTCGCACATAACTTACAATAGCTCGCACATAAGGCACAACTGCTCGCACATAACTCGTATTTGCTCGCACATAACTCACTATTGCTCGCACATAAGCCACAATTGCTCGCACATAACTCACTACTGCTCGCATATAACTTACAATTGCTCGCACATAAGGCACAAATGCTCGCCCATAACTCACTAATGCTCGCATATAACTTACAACTGCTCGCGCATAAGGCACAAATGCTCGCACATAACTTACTAGCCCTCGCACATAAGGCACAAACGCTCGCACATAACTTACAATAGCTCGCACATAAGGCACAACTGCTCGCACATAACTCGTATTTGCTCGCACATAACTCACTATTGCTCGCACATAAGCCACAATTGCTCGCACATAACTCACTACTGCTCGCACATAACTTACTAATGCTCGCACATAACTCACTACTGCTCGCACATAACTCACTACTGCTCGCATATAACTTACAATTGCTCGAACATAAGGCACAAATGCTCGCACATAACTCACTAATGCTCGCATATAACTTACAACTGCTCGCGCATAAGGCAAAAATGCTCGCACATAACTTACTAGCCCTCGCACATAAGGCACAAACGCTCGCACATAACTCACTAATGCTCGCATATAACTTACAACTGCTCGCGCATAAGGCACAAATGCTCGCACATAACTTACTAGCCCTCGCACATAAGGCACAAACGCTCGCACATAACTTACAATAGCTCGCACATAAGGCACAAATGCTCGCACATAACTGAACAGCCCTCGCACATAAGGCACAAACGCTCGCACATAACTTACAATAGCTCGCACATAAGGCACAACTGCTCGCACATAACTCGTATTTGCTCGCACATAACTCACTATTGCTCGCACATAAGCCACAATTGCTCGCACATAACTCACTACTGCTCGCACATAACTTACTAATGCTCGCACATAACTCACTACTGCTCGCACATAACTCACTACTGCTCGCATATAACTTACAATTGCTCGCACATAAGGCACAAATGCTCGCCCATAACTCACTAATGCTCGCATATAACTTACAACTGCTCGCGCAAAAGGCACAAATGCTCGCACATAACTTACTAGCCCTCGCACATAAGGCACAAACGCTCGCCCATAACTTACAATAGCTCGCACATAAGGCACAAATGCTCGCACATAACTTACTAGCCCTCGCACATAAGGCACAAACGCTCGCACATAACTTACAATAGCTCGCACATAAGGCACAACTGCTCGCACATAACTCGTATTTGCTCGCACATAACTCACTATTGCTCGAACATAAGCCACAATTGCTCGCACATAACTCACTACTGCTCGCACATAACTTACTAATGCTCGCACATAACTCACTACTGCTCGCACATAACTCACTACTGCTCGCATATAACTTACAATTGCTCGCACATAAGGCACAAATGCTCGCACATAACTCACTAATGCTCGCATATAACTTACAACTGCTCGCGCATAAGGCAAAAATGCTCGCACATAACTTACTAGCCCTCGCACATAAGGCACAAACGCTCGCACATAACTCACTAATGCTCGCATATAACTTACAACTGCTCGCGCATAAGGCACAAATGCTCGCACATAACTTACTAGCCCTCGCACATAAGGCACAAACGCTCGCACATAACTTACAATAGCTCGCACATAAGGCACAAATGCTCGCACATAACTGAATAGCCCTCGCACATAAGGCACAAACGCTCGCACATAACTTACAATAGCTCGCACATAAGGCACAACTGCTCGCACATAACTCGTATTTGCTCGCACATAACTCACTATTGCTCGCACATAAGCCACAATTGCTCGCACATAACTCACTACTGCTCGCATATAACTTACAACTGCTCGCGCATAAGGCACAAATGCTCGCACATAACTTACTAGCCCTCGCACATAAGGCACAAACGCTCGCACATAACTTACAATAGCTCGCACATAAGGCACAACTGCTCGCACATAACTCGTATTTGCTCGCACATAACTCACTATTGCTCGCACATAAGCCACAATTGCTCGCACATAACTCACTACTGCTCGCACATAACTTACTAAAGCTCGCACATAACTCACTACTGCTCGCACATAACTCACTACTGCTCGCATATAACTTACAATTGCTCGAACATAAGGCACAAATGCTCGCACATAACTCACTAATGCTCGCATATAACTTACAACTGCTCGCGCATAAGGCAAAAATGCTCGCACATAACTTACTAGCCCTCGCACATAAGGCACAAACGCTCGCACATAACTCACTAATGCTCGCATATAACTTACAACTGCTCGCGCATAAGGCACAAATGCTCGCACATAACTTACTAGCCCTCGCACATAAGGCACAAACGCTCGCACATAACTTACAATAGCTCGCACATAAGGCACAAATGCTCGCACATAACTGAATAGCCCTCGCACATAAGGCACAAACGCTCGCACATAACTTACAATAGCTCGCACATAAGGCACAACTGCTCGCACATAACTCGTATTTGCTCGCACATAACTCACTATTGCTCGCACATAAGCCACAATTGCTCGCACATAACTCACTACTGCTCGCACATAACTTACTAATGCTCGCACATAACTCACTACTGCTCGCACATAACTCACTACTGCTCGCATATAACTTACAATTGCTCGCACATAAGGCACAAATGCTCGCCCATAACTCACTAATGCTCGCATATAACTTACAACTGCTCGCGCAAAAGGCACAAATGCTCGCACATAACTTACTAGCCCTCGCACATAAGGCACAAACGCTCGCCCATAACTTACAATAGCTCGCACATAAGGCACAAATGCTCGCACATAACTTACTAGCCCTCGCACATAAGGCACAAACGCTCGCACATAACTTACAATAGCTCGCACATAAGGCACAACTGCTCGCACATAACTCGTATTTGCTCGCACATAACTCACTATTGCTCGAACATAAGCCACAATTGCTCGCACATAACTCACTACTGCTCGCACATAACTTACTAATGCTCGCACATAACTCACTACTGCTCGCACATAACTCACTACTGCTCGCATATAACTTACAATTGCTCGCACATAAGGCACAAATGCTCGCATATAACTCACTAATGCTCGCATATAACTTACAACTGCTCGCGCATAAGGCAAAAATGCTCGCACATAACTTACTAGCCCTCGCACATAAGGCACAAACGCTCGCACATAACTCACTAATGCTCGCATATAACTTACAACTGCTCGCGCATAAGGCACAAATGCTCGCACATAACTTACTAGCCCTCGCACATAAGGCACAAACGCTCGCACATTTCTTACAATAGCTCGCACATAAGGCACAAATGCTCGCACATAACTGAATAGCCCTCGCACATAAGGCACAAACGCTCGCACATAACTTACAATAGCTCGCACATAAGGCACAACTGCTCGCACATAACTCGTATTTGCTCGCACATAACTCACTATTGCTCGCACATAAGGCACAAATGCTCGCACATAACTCACTAATGCTCGCATATAACTTACAACTGCTCGCGCATAAGGCACAAATGCTCGCACATAACTTACTAGCCCTCGCACATAAGGCACAAACGCTCGCACATAACTTACAATAGCTCGCACATAAGGCACAACTGCTCGCACATAACTCGTATTTGCTCGCACATAACTCACTATTGCTCGCACATAAGCCACAATTGCTCGCACATAACTCACTACTGCTCGCACATAACTTACTAATGCTCGCACATAACTCACTACTGCTCGCACATAACTCACTACTGCTCGCATATAACTTACAATTGCTCGCACATAAGGCACAAATGCTCGCCCATAACTCACTAATGCTCGCATATAACTTACAACTGCTCGCGCATAAGGCACAAATGCTCGCACATAACTTACTAGCCCTCGCACATAAGGCACAAACGCTCGCACATAACTTACAATAGCTCGCACATAAGGCACAAATGCTCGCACATAACTGAATAGCCATCGCACATAAGGCACAAACGCTCGCACATAACTTACAATAGCTCGCACATAAGGCACAACTGCTCGCACATAACTCGTATTTGCTCGCACATAACTCACTATTGCTCGCACATAAGCCACAATTGCTCGCACATAACTCACTACTGCTCGCACATAAATTACTAATGCTCGCACATAACTCACTACTGCTCGCACATAACTCACTACTGCTCGCATATAACTTACAATTGCTCGCACATAAGGCACAAATGCTCGCACATAACTCACTAATGCTCGCATATAACTTACAACTGCTCGCGCATAAGGCAAAAATGCTCGCACATAACTTACTAGCCCTCGCACATAAGGCACAAACGCTCGCACATTACTCACTAATGCTCGCATATAACTTACAACTGCTCGCGCATAAGGCACAAATGCTCGCACATAACTTACTAGCCCTCGCACATAAGGCACAAACGCTCGCACATAACTTACAATAGCTCGCACATAAGGCACAAATGCTCGCACATAACTGAATAGCCCTCGCACATAAGGCACAAACGCTCGCACATAACTTACAATAGCTCGCACATAAGGCACAACTGCTCGCACATAACTCGTATTTGCTCGCACATAACTCACTATTGCTCGCACATAAGGCACAAATGCTCGCACATAACTCACTAATGCTCGCATATAACTTACAACTGCTCGCGCATAAGGCACAAATGCTCGCACATAACTTACTAGCCCTCGCACATAAGGCACAAACGCTCGCACATAACTTACAATAGCTCGCACATAAGGCACAACTGCTCGCACATAACTCGTATTTGCTCGCACATAACTCACTATTGCTCGCACATAAGCCACAATTGCTCGCACATAACTCACTACTGCTCGCACATAACTTACTAATGCTCGCACATAACTCACTACTGCTCGCACATAACTCACTACTGCTCGCATATAACTTACAATTGCTCGCACATAAGGCACAAATGCTCGCCCATAACTCACTAATGCTCGCATATAACTTACAACTGCTCGCGCATAAGGCACAAATGCTCGCACATAACTTACTAGCCCTCGCACATAAGGCACAAACGCTCGCACATAACTTACAATAGCTCGCACATAAGGCACAAATGCTCGCACATAACTGAATAGCCATCGCACATAAGGCACAAACGCTCGCACATAACTTACAATAGCTCGCACATAAGGCACAACTGCTCGCACATAACTCGTATTTGCTCGCACATAACTCACTATTGCTCGCACATAAGCCACAATTGCTCGCACATAACTCACTACTGCTCGCACATAAATTACTAATGCTCGCACATAACTCACTACTGCTCGCACATAACTCACTACTGCTCGCATATAACTTACAATTGCTCGCACATAAGGCACAAATGCTCGCACATAACTCACTAATGCTCGCATATAACTTACAACTGCTCGCGCATAAGGCAAAAATGCTCGCACATAACTTACAAGCCCTCGCACATAAGGCACAAACGCTCGCACATTACTCACTAATGCTCGCATATAACTTACAACTGCTCGCGCATAAGGCACAAATGCTCGCACATAACTTACTAGCCCTCGCACATAAGGCACAAACGCTCGCACATAACTTACAATAGCTCGCACATAAGGCACAAATGCTCGCACATAACTGAATAGCCCTCGCACATAAGGCACAAACGCTCGCACATAACTTACAATAGCTCGCACATAAGGCACAACTGCTCGCACATAACTCGTATTTGCTCGCACATAACTCACTATTGCTCGCACATAAGGCACAAATGCTCGCACATAACTCACTAATGCTCGCATATAACTTACAACTGCTCGCGCATAAGGCACAAATGCTCGCACATAACTTACTAGCCCTCGCACATAAGGCACAAACGCTCGCACATAACTTACAATAGCTCGCACATAAGGCACAAATGCTCGCACATAACTTACTAGCCCTCGCACATAAGGCACAAACGCTCGCACATAACTTACAATAGCTCGCACATAAGGCACAACTGCTCGCACATAACTCGTATTTGCTCGCACATAACTCACTATTGCTCGCACATAACTCACTACTGCTCGCATATAACTTACAATTGCTCGCACATAAGGCACAAATGCTCGCACATAACTCACTAATGCTCGCATATAACTTACAACTGCTCGCGCATAAGGCACAAATGCTCGCACATAACTTACTAGCCCTCGCACATAAGGCACAAACGCTCGCACATTTCTTACAATAGCTCGCACATAAGGCACAAATGCTCGCACATAACTGAATAGCCCTCGCACATAAGGCACAAACGCTCGCACATAACTTACAATAGCTCGCACATAAGGCACAACTGCTCGCACATAACTCGTATTTGCTCGCACATAACTCACTATTGCTCGCACATAAGGCACAAATGCTCGCACATAACTCACTAATGCTCGCATATAACTTACAACTGCTCGCGCATAAGGCACAAATGCTCGCACATAACTTACTAGCCCTCGCACATAAGGCACAAACGCTCGCACATAACTTACAATAGCTCGCACATAAGGCACAAATGCTCGCACATAACTTACTAGCCCTCGCACATAAGGCACAAACGCTCGCACATAACTTACAATAGCTCGCACATAAGGCACAACTGCTCGCACATAACTCGTATTTGCTCGCACATAACTCACTATTGCTCGCACATAACTCACTACTGCTCGCATATAACTTACAATTGCTCGCACATAAGGCACAAATGCTCGCACATAACTCACTAATGCTCGCATATAACTTACAACTGCTCGCGCATAAGGCACAAATGCTCGCACATAACTTACTAGCCCTCGCACATAAGGCACAAACGCTCGCACATAACTTACAATAGCTCGCACATAAGGCACAAACGCTCGCACAATTCATTTCATCTTTTAAGTATTATCGTGCCGATGAGGTTAGTAACGTCTATCGATGAATTTTTCCCGTAAGCCGACGGGCTTTAGTCCATACGGCGCCGATGCCCCTTTGGGACTTTCAGTATATGTAAGGAAGGATCGAGTTTCCACGGGACTTCGAGCCTGAATATAAAATAATTGTTATCCACAGCATTACCGCGGGTCGGTGTCTATGACCGAATGGCCCTTTAAGCGGTGCGCGCCCAAGGCGTTAACAGATCGTTACTCCTTATCGAGATTACGATATCTACCGAGCATCGACTCACTCCATTCCGAGCGAGAATAAACAATTCTGCATGCGTTACTCACGCTAGGCGAAACTTACGAAGTACAAGCCTTCTCGTTTTTTGATCAGCAGCAACGTCGCTTTTTGATCCTTCGATGTCGGCTCTTCCTATCATTGCGAAGCAGAATTCGCCAAGCGTCGGATTGTTTACCCGCCAACAGGGAACGTGAGCTGGGTTTAGACCGTCGTGAGACAGGATAGTTTTACCCTACTGATGACTCGACGTTGCGATAGTAGTCCTGCACAGTACGAGAGGAACCGCAGGTTCGGACATTTGGTTCACGCACTCGGTCGAGCGGCCGGTGGTGCGAAGCTACCATCCGTGGGATTATGCCTGAACGCCTCTAAGGCCGTATCCTTTCTAGTCAAAGGAGGCAACGATATCTCTAGGAGTCTCGTGAGTCGAAAGGCTCAAAACAATGTGACACTACTAGGTGGCCGATCCACGGGTCGGCCATCGCACGGGCCCTAATTGCCGTGCGGGGTCACGGATCCTGCTTCGGGATCTTACCGAGAGCAAGCCTGGCTTCTTTAACGGTCGATCATGGGTATACCAAGTTCGATGTCGAGACTCGGAATCGTCTGTAGACGACTTAGGTACCTGGCGGGGTGTTGTACTCGGTAGAGCAGTTACCACGCTGCGATCTGTAGAGTCTCAGCCCTTGGCTTGGGGATTCGTCTTGTCGGATAGACGAGACCCCAGATGCAGGAGGAGGGGGAAGTGTGTGTTGGAGTGATTCTGTGAAAAGTGTAAAAGCAATGCGTGTGGGTGGACTTGGCTTATTGCACGGTCGAGTGAGAAAGCAATGCGCGTGGGTGGACTTGGCTTATTGCTCGGTCGAGTGCGAAAGCAATGCGCGTGAGGAAACTTTGGGGATTCGGGTCGCTAGGAGAAAAGCAATGCGTGTCGGTGGACTTGGCTTATTGCTCGGTCGAGTGCGAAAGCAATGCGCGTGAGGAAACTGGGGATCGGGTCCCTAGGAGTAAAGCAATGCGTGTGGGTGGACTTGGCTTATTGCACGGTCGAGTGAGAAAGCAATGCGCGTGGGTGGACTTGGCTTATTGCTCGGTCGAGTGCGAAAGCAATGCGCGTGAGGAAACTTTGGGGATTCGGGTCGCTAGGAGAAAAGCAATGCATGTGGGTGGACTTGGCTTATTGCACGGTCGAGTGCGAAAGCAATGCGCGTGAGGAAACTGGGGATCGGGTCCCTAGGAGTAAAGCAATGCGTGTGGGTGGACTTGGCTTATTGCACGGTCGAGTGAGAAAGCAATGCGCGTGGGTGGACTTGGCTTATTGCTCGGTCGAGTGCGAAAGCAATGCGCGTGAGGAAACTTTGGGGATTCGGGTCGTTAGGAGAAAAGCAATGCGTGTGGGTGGACTTGGCTTATTGCACGGTCGAGTGAGAAAGCAATGCGTGTGCAACTTCTCGCACATAAGCCACATTTGCTCGCACATAACTCACTACTGCTCGCACATAACTTACTGATGCTCGCACATAACTCACTACTGCTCGCACATAACTCACTACTGCTCGCATATAACTTACAACTGCTCGCACATAAGGCACAAATGCTCGCACATAACTTACTAGCCCTCGCGCATATGGCCCAACTGTTCGCACATAACTCACTATCGCTCGCACATAATGCACTACTGCTCGCACATAACTCGCAACTGCTCGCACATAACTTAATAATGCTCGCACATAACTCACTACTGCTCGCATATAACTTACAACTGCTCGCGCATAAGGCACAAATGCTCGCACATAACTTACTAGCCCTCGCACATAAGGCACAAACGCTCGCACATAACTTACAATAGCTCGCACATAAGGCACAACTGCTCGCACATAACTCGTATTTGCTCGCACATAACTCACTATTGCTCGCACATAAGCCACAATTGCTCGCACATAACTCACTACTGCTCGCACATAACTTACTAATGCTCGCACATAACTCACTACTGCTCGCACATAACTCACTACTGCTCGCATATAACTTACAATTGCTCGCACATAAGGCACAAATGCTCGCACATAACTCACTAATGCTCGCATATAACTTACAACTGCTCGCGCATAAGGCACAAATGCTCGCACATAACTTACTAGCCCTCGCACATAAGGCACAAACGCTCGCACATAACTTACAATAGCTCGCACATAAGGCACAAATGCTCGCACATAACTTACTAGCCCTCGCACATAAGGCACAAACGCTCGCACATAACTTACAATAGCTCGCACATAAGGCACAACTGCTCGCACATAACTCGTATTTGCTCGCACATAACTCACTATTGCTCGCACATAACTCACTACTGCTCGCATATAACTTACAATTGCTCGCACATAAGGCACAAATGCTCGCACATAACTCACTAATGCTCGCATATAACTTACAACTGCTCGCGCATAAGGCACAAATGCTCGCACATAACTTACTTGCCCTCGCACATAAGGCACAAACGCTCGCACATAACTTACAATAGCTCGCACATAAGGCACAAACGCTCGCACAATTCATTTCATCTTTTAAGTATTATCGTGCCGATGAGGTTAGTAACGTCTATCGATGAATTTTTCCCGTAAGCCGACGGGCTTTAGTCCATACGGCGCCGATGCCCCTTTGGGACTTTCAGTATATGTAAGGAAGGATCGAGTTTCCACGGGACTTCGAGCCTGAATATAAAATAATTGTTATCCACAGCATTACCGCGGGTCGGTGTCTATGACCGAATGGCCCTTTAAGCGGTGCGCGCCCAAGGCGTTAACAGATCGTTACTCCTTATCGAGATTACGATATCTACCGAGCATCGACTCACTCCATTCCGAGCGAGAATAAACAATTCTGCATGCGTTACTCACGCTAGGCGAAACTTACGAAGTACAAGCCTTCTCGTTTTTTGATCAGCAGCAACGTCGCTTTTTGATCCTTCGATGTCGGCTCTTCCTATCATTGCGAAGCAGAATTCGCCAAGCGTCGGATTGTTTACCCGCCAACAGGGAACGTGAGCTGGGTTTAGACCGTCGTGAGACAGGATAGTTTTACCCTACTGATGACTCGACGTTGCGATAGTAGTCCTGCACAGTACGAGAGGAACCGCAGGTTCGGACATTTGGTTCACGCACTCGGTCGAGCGGCCGGTGGTGCGAAGCTACCATCCGTGGGATTATGCCTGAACGCCTCTAAGGCCGTATCCTTTCTAGTCAAAGGAGGCAACGATATCTCTAGGAGTCTCGTGAGTCGAAAGGCTCAAAACAATGTGACACTACTAGGTGGCCGATCCACGGGTCGGCCATCGCACGGGCCCTAATTGCCGTGCGGGGTCACGGATCCTGCTTCGGGATCTTACCGAGAGCAAGCCTGGCTTCTTTAACGGTCGATCATGGGTATACCAAGTTCGATGTCGAGACTCGGAATCGTCTGTAGACGACTTAGGTACCTGGCGGGGTGTTGTACTCGGTAGAGCAGTTACCACGCTGCGATCTGTAGAGTCTCAGCCCTTGGCTTGGGGATTCGTCTTGTCGGATAGACGAGACCCCAGATGCAGGAGGAGGGGGAAGTGTGTGTTGGAGTGATTCTGTGAAAAGTGTAAAAGCAATGCGTGTGGGTGGACTTGGCTTATTGCACGGTCGAGTGAGAAAGCAATGCGCGTGGGTGGACTTGGCTTATTGCTCGGTCGAGTGCGAAAGCAATGCGCGTGAGGAAACTTTGGGGATTCGGGTCGCTAGGAGAAAAGCAATGCGTGTCGGTGGACTTGGCTTATTGCTCGGTCGAGTGCGAAAGCAATGCGCGTGAGGAAACTGGGGATCGGGTCCCTAGGAGTAAAGCAATGCGTGTGGGTGGACTTGGCTTATTGCACGGTCGAGTGAGAAAGCAATGCGCGTGGGTGGACTTGGCTTATTGCTCGGTCGAGTGCGAAAGCAATGCGCGTGAGGAAACTTTGGGGATTCGGGTCGCTAGGAGAAAAGCAATGCGTGTGGGTGGACTTGGCTTATTGCACGGTCGAGTGCGAAAGCAATGCGCGTGAGGAAACTGGGGATCGGGTCCCTAGGAGTAAAGCAATGCGTGTGGGTGGACTTGGCTTATTGCACGGTCGAGTGAGAAAGCAATGCGCGTGGGTGGACTTGGCTTATTGCTCGGTCGAGTGCGAAAGCAATGCGCGTGAGGAAACTTTGGGGATTCGGGTCGTTAGGAGAAAAGCAATGCGTGTGGGTGGACTTGGCTTATTGCACGGTCGAGTGAGAAAGCAATGCGTGTGCAACTGCTCGCACATAAGCCACATTTGCTCGCACATAACTCACTACTGCTCGCACATAACTTACTGATGCTCGCACATAACTCACTACTGCTCGCACATAACTCACTACTGCTCGCATATAACTTACAACTGCTCGCACATAAGGCACAAATGCTCGCACATAACTTACTAGCCCTCGCGCATATGGCCCAACTGTTCGCACATAACTCACTATCGCTCGCACATAATGCACTACTGCTCGCACATAACTCGCAACTGCTCGCACATAACTTAATAATGCTCGCACATAACTCACTACTGCTCGCATATAACTTACAACTGCTCGCGCATAAGGCACAAATGCTCGCACATAACTTACTAGCCCTCGCACATAAGGCACAAACGCTCGCACATAACTTACAATAGCTCGCACATAAGGCACAACTGCTCGCACATAACTCGTATTTGCTCGCACATAACTCACTATTGCTCGCACATAAGCCACAATTGCTCGCACATAACTCACTACTGCTCGCACATAACTCACTACTGCTCGCACATAACTCACTACTGCTCGCATATAACTTACAATTGCTCGCACATAAGGCACAAATGCTCGCACATAACTCACTAATGCTCGCATATAACTTACAACTGCTCGCGCATAAGGCAAAAATGCTCGCACATAACTTACTAGCCCTCGCACATAAGGCACAAACGCTCGCACATAACTCACTAATGCTCGCATATAACTTACAACTGCTCGCGCATAAGGCACAAATGCTCGCACATAACTTACTAGCCCTCGCACATAAGGCACAAACGCTCGCACATAACTTACAATAGCTCGCACATAAGGCACAAATGCTCGCACATAACTGAATAGCCCTCGCACATAAGGCACAAACGCTCGCACATAACTTACAATAGCTCGCACATAAGGCACAACTGCTCGCACATAACTCGTATTTGCTCGCACATAACTCACTATTGCTCGCACATAAGCCACAATTGCTCGCACATAACTCACTACTGCTCGCATATAACTTACAATTGCTCGCACATAAGGCACAAATGCTCGCCCATAACTCACTAATGCTCGCATATAACTTACAACTGCTCGCGCATAAGGCACAAATGCTCGCACATAACTTACTAGCCCTCGCACATAAGGCACAAACGCTCGCACATAACTTACAATAGCTCGCACATAAGGCACAACTGATCGCACATAACTCGTATTTGCTCGCACATAACTCACTATTGCTCGCACATAAGCCACAATTGCTCGCACATAACTCACTACTGCTCGCACATAACTTACTAATGCTCGCACATAACTCACTACTGCTCGCACATAACTCACTACTGCTCGCATATAACTTACAATTGCTCGAACATAAGGCACAAATGCTCGCACATAACTCACTAATGCTCGCATATAACTTACAACTGCTCGCGCATAAGGCAAAAATGCTCGCACATAACTTACTAGCCCTCGCACATAAGGCACAAATGCTCGCACATAACTCACTAATGCTCGCATATAACTTACAACTGCTCGCGCATAAGGCACAAATGCTCGCACATAACTTACTAGCCCTCGCACATAAGGCACAAACGCTCGCACATAACTTACAATAGCTCGCACATAAGGCACAAATGCTCGCACATAACTGAACAGCCCTCGCACATAAGGCACAAACGCTCGCACATAACTTACAATAGCTCGCACATAAGGCACAACTGCTCGCACATAACTCGTATTTGCTCGCACATAACTCACTATTGCTCGCACATAAGCCACAATTGCTCGCACATAACTCACTACTGCTCGCACATAACTTACTAATGCTCGCACATAACTCACTACTGCTCGCACATAACTCACTACTGCTCGCATATAACTTACAATTGCTCGCACATAAGGCACAAATGCTCGCCCATAACTCACTAATGCTCGCATATAACTTACAACTGCTCGCGCAAAAGGCACAAATGCTCGCACATAACTTACTAGCCCTCGCACATAAGGCACAAACGCTCGCCCATAACTTACAATAGCTCGCACATAAGGCACAAATGCTCGCACATAACTTACTAGCCCTCGCACATAAGGCACAAACGCTCGCACATAACTTACAATAGCTCGCACATAAGGCACAACTGCTCGCACATAACTCGTATTTGCTCGCACATAACTCACTATTGCTCGAACATAAGCCACAATTGCTCGCACATAACTCACTACTGCTCGCACATAACTTACTAATGCTCGCACATAACTCACTACTGCTCGCACATAACTCACTACTGCTCGCATATAACTTACAATTGCTCGCACATAAGGCACAAATGCTCGCATATAACTCACTAATGCTCGCATATAACTTACAACTGCTCGCGCATAAGGCAAAAATGCTCGCACATAACTTACTAGCCCTCGCACATAAGGCACAAACGCTCGCACATAACTCACTAATGCTCGCATATAACTTACAACTGCTCGCGCATAAGGCACAAATGCTCGCACATAACTTACTAGCCCTCGCACATAAGGCACAAACGCTCGCACATTTCTTACAATAGCTCGCACATAAGGCACAAATGCTCGCACACAACTGAATAGCCCTCGCACATAAGGCACAAACGCTCGCACATAACTTACAATAGCTCGCACATAAGGCACAACTGCTCGCACATAACTCGTATTTGCTCGCACATAACTCACTATTGCTCGCACATAAGGCACAAATGCTCGCACATAACTCACTAATGCTCGCATATAACTTACAACTGCTCGCGCATAAGGCACAAATGCTCGCACATAACTTACTAGCCCTCGCACATAAGGCACAAACGCTCGCACATAACTTACAATAGCTCGCACATAAGGCACAAATGCTCGCACATAACTTACTAGCCCTCGCACATAAGGCACAAACGCTCGCACATAACTTACAATAGCTCGCACATAAGGCACAACTGCTCGCACATAACTCGTATTTGCTCGCACATAACTCACTATTGCTCGCACATAACTCACTACTGCTCGCATATAACTTACAATCGCTCGCACATAAGGCACAAATGCTCGCACATAACTCACTAATGCTCGCATATAACTTACAACTGCTCGCGCATAAGGCACAAATGCTCGCACATAACTTACTAGCCCTCGCACATAAGGAACAAACGCTCGCACATAACTTACAATAGCTCGCACATAAGGCACAAACGCTCGCACAATTCATTTCATCTTTTAAGTATTATCGTGCCGATGAGGTTAGTAACGTCTATCGATGAATTTTTCCCGTAAGCCGACGGGCTTTAGTCCATACGGCGCCGATGCCCCTTTGGGACTTTCAGTATATGTAAGGAAGGATCGAGTTTCCACGGGACTTCGAGCCTGAATATAAAATAATTGTTATCCACAGCATTACCGCGGGTCGGTGTCTATGACCGAATGGCCCTTTAAGCGGTGCGCGCCCAAGGCGTTAACAGATCGTTACTCCTTATCGAGATTACGATATCTACCGAGCATCGACTCACTCCATTCCGAGCGAGAATAAACAATTCTGCATGCGTTACTCACGCTAGGCGAAACTTACGAAGTACAAGCCTTCTCGTTTTTTGATCAGCAGCAACGTCGCTTTTTGATCCTTCGATGTCGGCTCTTCCTATCATTGCGAAGCAGAATTCGCCAAGCGTCGGATTGTTTACCCGCCAACAGGGAACGTGAGCTGGGTTTAGACCGTCGTGAGACAGGATAGTTTTACCCTACTGATGACTCGACGTTGCGATAGTAGTCCTGCACAGTACGAGAGGAACCGCAGGTTCGGACATTTGGTTCACGCACTCGGTCGAGCGGCCGGTGGTGCGAAGCTACCATCCGTGGGATTATGCCTGAACGCCTCTAAGGCCGTATCCTTTCTAGTCAAAGGAGGCAACGATATCTCTAGGAGTCTCGTGAGTCGAAAGGCTCAAAACAATGTGACACTACTAGGTGGCCGATCCACGGGTCGGCCATCGCACGGGCCCTAATTGCCGTGCGGGGTCACGGATCCTGCTTCGGGATCTTACCGAGAGCAAGCCTGGCTTCTTTAACGGTCGATCATGGGTATACCAAGTTCGATGTCGAGACTCGGAATCGTCTGTAGACGACTTAGGTACCTGGCGGGGTGTTGTACTCGGTAGAGCAGTTACCACGCTGCGATCTGTAGAGTCTCAGCCCTTGGCTTGGGGATTCGTCTTGTCGGATAGACGAGACCCCAGATGCAGGAGGAGGGGGAAGTGTGTGTTGGAGTGATTCTGTGAAAAGTGTAAAAGCAATGCGTGTGGGTGGACTTGGCTTATTGCACGGTCGAGTGAGAAAGCAATGCGCGTGGGTGGACTTGGCTTATTGCTCGGTCGAGTGCGAAAGCAATGCGCGTGAGGAAACTTTGGGGATTCGGGTCGCTAGGAGAAAAGCAATGCGTGTCGGTGGACTTGGCTTATTGCTCGGTCGAGTGCGAAAGCAATGCGCGTGAGGAAACTGGGGATCGGGTCCCTAGGAGTAAAGCAATGCGTGTGGGTGGACTTGGCTTATTGCACGGTCGAGTGAGAAAGCAATGCGCGTGGGTGGACTTGGCTTATTGCTCGGTCGAGTGCGAAAGCAATGCGCGTGAGGAAACTTTGGGGATTCGGGTCGCTAGGAGAAAAGCAATGCGTGTGGGTGGACTTGGCTTATTGCACGGTCGAGTGCGAAAGCAATGCGCGTGAGGAAACTGGGGATCGGGTCCCTAGGAGTAAAGCAATGCGTGTGGGTGGACTTGGCTTATTGCACGGTCGAGTGAGAAAGCAATGCGCGTGGGTGGACTTGGCTTATTGCTCGGTCGAGTGCGAAAGCAATGCGCGTGAGGAAACTTTGGGGATTCGGGTCGTTAGGAGAAAAGCAATGCGTGTGGGTGGACTTGGCTTATTGCACGGTCGAGTGAGAAAGCAATGCGTGT
Organism: Muscidifurax raptorellus; assembly: GCA_020010945.3. NCBI lineage: Eukaryota > Metazoa > Arthropoda > Insecta > Hymenoptera > Pteromalidae > Muscidifurax > Muscidifurax raptorellus. The sequence continues at coordinate 1,087,807 of JAHUUD020000040.1, forward strand.
GCAACTGCTCGCACATAAGCCACATTTGCTCGCACATAACTCACTACTGCTCGCACATAACTTACTGATGCTCGCACATAACTCACTACTGCTCGCACATAACTCACTACTGCTCGCATATAACTTACAACTGCTCGCACATAAGGCACAAATGCTCGCACATAACTTACTAGCCCTCGCGCATATGGCCCAACTGTTCGCACATAACTCACTATCGCTCGCACATAATGCACTACTGCTCGCACATAACTCGCAACTGCTCGCACATAACTTAATAATGCTCGCACATAACTCACTACTGCTCGCATATAACTTACAACTGCTCGCGCATAAGGCACAAATGCTCGCACATAACTTACTAGCCCTCGCACATAAGGCACAAACGCTCGCACATAACTTACAATAGCTCGCACATAAGGCACAACTGCTCGCACATAACTCGTATTTGCTCGCACATAACTCACTATTGCTCGCACATAAGCCACAATTGCTCGCACATAACTCACTACTGCTCGCACATAACTCACTACTGCTCGCACATAACTCACTACTGCTCGCATATAACTTACAATTGCTCGCACATAAGGCACAAATGCTCGCACATAACTCACTAATGCTCGCATATAACTTACAACTGCTCGCGCATAAGGCAAAAATGCTCGCACATAACTTACTAGCCCTCGCACATAAGGCACAAACGCTCGCACATAACTCACTAATGCTCGCATATAACTTACAACTGCTCGCGCATAAGGCACAAATGCTCGCACATAACTTACTAGCCCTCGCACATAAGGCACAAACGCTCGCACATAACTTACAATAGCTCGCACATAAGGCACAAATGCTCGCACATAACTGAATAGCCCTCGCACATAAGGCACAAACGCTCGCACATAACTTACAATAGCTCGCACATAAGGCACAACTGCTCGCACATAACTCGTATTTGCTCGCACATAACTCACTATTGCTCGCACATAAGCCACGATTGCTCGCACATAACTCACTACTGCTCGCATATAACTTACAATTGCTCGCACATAAGGCACAAATGCTCGCCCATAACTCACTAATGCTCGCATATAACTTACAACTGCTCGCGCATAAGGCACAAATGCTCGCACATAACTTACTAGCCCTCGCACATAAGGCACAAACGCTCGCACATAACTTACAATAGCTCGCACATAAGGCACAACTGCTCGCACATAACTCGTATTTGCTCGCACATAACTCACTATTGCTCGCACATAAGCCACAATTGCTCGCACATAACTCACTACTGCTCGCACATAACTTACTAATGCTCGCACATAACTCACTACTGCTCGCACATAACTCACTACTGCTCGCATATAACTTACAATTGCTCGCACATAAGGCACAAATGCTCGCACATAACTCACTAATGCTCGCATATAACTTACAACTGCTCGCGCATAAGGCAAAAATGCTCGCACATAACTTACTAGCCCTCGCACATAAGGCACAAACGCTCGCACATAACTCACTAATGCTCGCATATAACTTACAACTGCTCGCGCATAAGGCACAAATGCTCGCACATAACTTACTAGCCCTCGCACATAAGGCACAAACGCTCGCACATAACTTACAATAGCTCGCACATAAGGCACAAATGCTCGCACATAACTGAATAGCCCTCGCACATAAGGCACAAACGCTCGCACATAACTTACAATAGCTCGCACATAAGGCACAACTGCTCGCACATAACTCGTATTTGCTCGCACATAACTCACTATTGCTCGCACATAAGCCACAATTGCTCGCACATAACTCACTACTGCTCGCATATAACTTACAATTGCTCGCACATAAGGCACAAATGCTCGCCCATAACTCACTAATGCTCGCATATAACTTACAACTGCTCGCGCATAAGGCACAAATGCTCGCACATAACTTACTAGCCCTCGCACATAAGGCACAAACGCTCGCACATAACTTACAATAGCTCGCACATAAGGCACAACTGCTCGCACATAACTCGTATTTGCTCGCACATAACTCACTATTGCTCGCACATAAGCCACAATTGCTCGCACATAACTCACTACTGCTCGCACATAACTTACTAATGCTCGCACATAACTCACTACTGCTCGCACATAACTCACTACTGCTCGCATATAACTTACAATTGCTCGCACATAAGGCACAAATGCTCGCACATAACTCACTAATGCTCGCATATAACTTACAACTGCTCGCGCATAAGGCAAAAATGCTCGCACATAACTTACTAGCCCTCGCACATAAGGCACAAACGCTCGCACATAACTCACTAATGCTCGCATATAACTTACAACTGCTCGCGCATAAGGCACAAATGCTCGCACATAACTTACTAGCCCTCGCACATAAGGCACAAACGCTCGCACATAACTTACAATAGCTCGCACATAAGGCACAAATGCTCGCACATAACTGAATAGCCCTCGCACATAAGGCACAAACGCTCGCACATAACTTACAATAGCTCGCACATAAGGCACAACTGCTCGCACATAACTCGTATTTGCTCGCACATAACTCACTATTGCTCGCACATAAGCCACAATTGCTCGCACATAACTCACTACTGCTCGCACATAACTTACTAATGCTCGCACATAACTCACTACTGCTCGCACATAACTCACTACTGCTCGCATATAACTTACAATTGCTCGCACATAAGGCACAAATGCTCGCCCATAACTCACTAATGCTCGCATATAACTTACAACTGCTCGCGCAAAAGGCACAAATGCTCGCACATAACTTACTAGCCCTCGCACATAAGGCACAAACGCTCGCCCATAACTTACAATAGCTCGCACATAAGGCACAAATGCTCGCACATAACTTACTAGCCCTCGCACATAAGGCACAAACGCTCGCACATAACTTACAATAGCTCGCACATAAGGCACAACTGCTCGCACATAACTCGTATTTGCTCGCACATAACTCACTATTGCTCGAACATAAGCCACAATTGCTCGCACATAACTCACTACTGCTCGCACATAACTTACTAATGCTCGCACATAACTCACTACTGCTCGCACATAACTCACTACTGCTCGCATATAACTTACAATTGCTCGCACATAAGGCACAAATGCTCGCATATAACTCACTAATGCTCGCATATAACTTACAACTGCTCGCGCATAAGGCAAAAATGCTCGCACATAACTTACTAGCCCTCGCACATAAGGCACAAACGCTCGCACATAACTCACTAATGCTCGCATATAACTTACAACTGCTCGCGCATAAGGCACAAATGCTCGCACATAACTTACTAGCCCTCGCACATAAGGCACAAACGCTCGCACATTTCTTACAATAGCTCGCACATAAGGCACAACTGCTCGCACATAACTCGTATTTGCTCGCACATAACTCACTATTGCTCGCACATAAGGCACAAATGCTCGCACATAACTCACTAATGCTCGCATATAACTTACAACTGCTCGCGTATAAGGCACAAATGCTCGCACATAACTTACTAGCCCTCACACATAAGGCACAAACGCTCGCACATAACTTACAATAGCTCGCACATAAGGCACAATTGCTCGCACATAACTTACTAGCCCTCGCACATAAGGCACAAACGCTCGCACATAACTTACAATAGCTCGCACATAAGGCACAACTGCTCGCACATAACTCGTATTTGCTCGCACATAACTCACTATTGCTCGCACATAACTCACTACTGCTCGCATATAACTTACAATTGCTCGCACATAAGGCACAAATGCTCGCACATAACTCACTAATGCTCGCATATAACTTACAACTGCTCGCGCATAAGGAACAAATGCTCGCACATAACTTACTAGCCCTCGCACATAAGGCACAAACGCTCGCACAATTCATTTCATCTTTTAAGTATTATCGTGCCGATGAGGTTAGTAACGTCTATCGATGAATTTTTCCCGTAAGCCGACGGGCTTTAGTCCATACGGCGCCGATGCCCCTTTGGGACTTTCAGTATATGTAAGGAAGGATCGAGTTTCCACGGGACTTCGAGCCTGAATATAAAATAATTGTTATCCACAGCATTACCGCGGGTCGGTGTCTATGACCGAATGGCCCTTTAAGCGGTGCGCGCCCAAGGCGTTAACAGATCGTTACTCCTTATCGAGATTACGATATCTACCGAGCATCGACTCACTCCATTCCGAGCGAGAATAAACAATTCTGCATGCGTTACTCACGCTAGGCGAAACTTACGAAGTACAAGCCTTCTCGTTTTTTGATCAGCAGCAACGTCGCTTTTTGATCCTTCGATGTCGGCTCTTCCTATCATTGCGAAGCAGAATTCGCCAAGCGTCGGATTGTTTACCCGCCAACAGGGAACGTGAGCTGGGTTTAGACCGTCGTGAGACAGGATAGTTTTACCCTACTGATGACTCGACGTTGCGATAGTAGTCCTGCACAGTACGAGAGGAACCGCAGGTTCGGACATTTGGTTCACGCACTCGGTCGAGCGGCCGGTGGTGCGAAGCTACCATCCGTGGGATTATGCCTGAACGCCTCTAAGGCCGTATCCTTTCTAGTCAAAGGAGGCAACGATATCTCTAGGAGTCTCGTGAGTCGAAAGGCTCAAAACAATGTGACACTACTAGGTGGCCGATCCACGGGTCGGCCATCGCACGGGCCCTAATTGCCGTGCGGGGTCACGGATCCTGCTTCGGGATCTTACCGAGAGCAAGCCTGGCTTCTTTAACGGTCGATCATGGGTATACCAAGTTCGATGTCGAGACTCGGAATCGTCTGTAGACGACTTAGGTACCTGGCGGGGTGTTGTACTCGGTAGAGCAGTTACCACGCTGCGATCTGTAGAGTCTCAGCCCTTGGCTTGGGGATTCGTCTTGTCGGATAGACGAGACCCCAGATGCAGGAGGAGGGGAAGTGTGTGTTGGAGTGATTCTGTGAAAAGAGTAAAAGCAATGCGTGTGGGTGGACTTGGCTTATTGCACGGTCGAGTGAGAAAGCAATGCGCGTGGGTGGACTTGGCTTATTGCTCGGTCGAGTGCGAAAGCAATGCGCGTGAGGAAACTTTGGGGATTCGGGTCGCTAGGAGAAAAGCAATGCGTGTCGGTGGACTTGGCTTATTGCTCGGTCGAGTGCGAAAGCAATGCGTGTGCAACTGCTCGCACATAAGCCACATTTGCTCGCACATAACTCACTACTGCTCGCACATAACTTACTACTGCTCGCATATAACTTACAACTGCTCGCACATAAGGCACAAATGCTCGCACATAACTTACTAGCCCTCGCGCATATGGCCCAACTGTTCGCACATAACTCACTATCGCTCGCACATAATGCACTACTGCTCGCACATAACTCGCAACTGCTCGCACATAACTTAATAATGCTCGCACATAACTCACTACTGCTCGCATATAACTTACAACTGCTCGCGCATAAGGCACAAATGCTCGCACATAACTTACTAGCCCTCGCACATAAGGCACAAACGCTCGCACATAACTTACAATAGCTCGCACATAAGGCACAACTGCTCGCACATAACTCGTATTTGCTCGCACATAACTCACTATTGCTCGCACATAAGCCACAATTGCTCGCACATAACTCACTACTGCTCGCACATAACTTACTAATGCTCGCACATAACTCACTACTGCTCGCACATAACTCACTACTGCTCGCATATAACTTACAATTGCTCGCACATAAGGCACAAATGCTCGCACATAACTCACTAATGCTCGCATATACCTTACAACTGCTCGCGCATAAGGCAAAAATGCTCGCACATTACTTACTAGCCCTCGCACATAAGGCACAAACGCTCGCACATAACTCACTAATGCTCGCATATAACTTACAACTGCTCGCGCATAAGGCACAAATGCTCGCACATAACTTACTAGCCCTCGCACATAAGGCACAAACGCTCGCACATAACTTACAATAGCTCGCACATAAGGCACAAATGCTCGCACATAACTGAATAGCCCTCGCACATAAGGCACAAACGCTCGCACATAACTTACAATAGCTCGCACATAAGGCACAACTGCTCGCACATAACTCGTATTTGCTCGCACATAACTCACTATTGCTCGCACATAAGCCACAATTGCTCGCACATAACTCACTACTGCTCGCACATAACTTACTAATGCTCGCACATAACTCACTACTGCTCGCACATAACTCACTACTGCTCGCATATAACTTACAATTGCTCGCACATAAGGCACAAATGCTCGCACATAACTGAATAGCCCTCGCACATAAGGCACAAACGCTCGCACATAACTTACAATAGCTCGCACATAAGGCACAACTGCTCGCACATAACTCGTATTTGCTCGCACATAACTCACTATTGCTCGCACATAAGCCACAATTGCTCGCACATAACTCACTACTGCTCGCACATAACTTACTAATGCTCGCACATAACTCACTACTGCTCGCACATAACTCACTACTGCTCGCATATAACTTACAATTGCTCGCACATAAGGCACAAATGCTCGCACATAACTCACTAATGCTCGCATATAACTTACAACTGCTCGCGCATAAGGCACAAATGCTCGCACATAACTTACTAGCCCTCGCACATAAGGCACAAACGCTCGCACATAACTTACAATAGCTCGCACATAAGGCACAAATGCTCGCACATAACTTACTAGCCCTCGCACATAAGGCACAAACGCTCGCACATAACTTACAATAGCTCGCACATAAGGCACAACTGCTCGCACATAACTCGTATTTGCTCGCACATAACTCACTATTGCTCGCACATAACTCACTACTGCTCGCATATAACTTACAATTGCTCGCACATAAGGCACAAATGCTCGCACATAACTTACTAGCCCTCGCACATAAGGCACAAACGCTCGCACATAACTCACTAATGCTCGCATATAACTTACAACTGCTCGCGCATAAGGCACAAATGCTCGCAGATAACTTACTAGCCCTCGCACATAAGGCACAAACGCTCGCACATAACTTACAATAGCTCGCACATAAGGCACAAATGCTCGCACATAACCGAATAGCCATCGCACATAAGGCACAAACGCTCGCACATAACTTACAATAGCTCGCACATAAGGCACAACTGCTCGCACATAACTCGTATTTGCTCGCACATAACTCACTATTGCTCGCACATAAGCCACAATTGCTCGCACATAACTCACTACTGCTCGCACATAACTTACTAATGCTCGCACATAACTCACTACTGCTCGCACATAACTCACTACTGCTCGCATATAACTTACAATTGCTCGCACATAAGGCACAAATGCTCGCACATAACTCACTAATGCTCGCATATAACTTACAACTGCTCGCGCATAAGGCAAAAATGCTCGCACATAACTTACTAGCCCTCGCACATAAGGCACAAACGCTCGCACATAACTCACTAATGCTCGCATATAACTTACAATTGCTCGCACATAAGGCACAAATGCTCGCACATAACTCACTAATGCTCGCATATAACTTACAACTGCTCGCGCATAAGGCACAAATGCTCGCACATAACTTACTAGCCCTCGCACATAAGGCACAAACGCTCGCACATAACTTACAATAGCTCGCACATAAGGCACAACTGCTCGCACATAACTGAATAGCCCTCGCACATAAGGCACAAACGCTCGCACATAACTTACAATAGCTCGCACATAAGGCACAACTGCTCGCACATAACTCGTATTTGCTCGCACATAACTCACTATTGCTCGCACATAAGCCACAATTGCTCGCACATAACTCACTACTGCTCGCATATAACTTACAATTGCTCGCACATAAGGCACAAATGCTCGCCCATAACTCACTAATGCTCGCATATAACTTACAACTGCTCGCGCATAAGGCACAAATGCTCGCACATAACTTACTAGCCCTCGCACATAAGGCACAAACGCTCGCACATAACTTACAATAGCTCGCACATAAGGCACAACTGCTCGCACATAACTCGTATTTGCTCGCACATAACTCACTATTGCTCGCACATAAGCCACAATTGCTCGCACATAACTCACTACTGCTCGCACATAACTTACTAATGCTCGCACATAACTCACTACTGCTCGCACATAACTCACTACTGCTCGCATATAACTTACAATTGCTCGCACATAAGGCACAAATGCTCGCCCATAACTCACTAATGCTCGCATATAACTTACAACTGCTCGCGCAAAAGGCACAAATGCTCGCACATAACTTACTAGCCCTCGCACATAAGGCACAAACGCTCGCCCATAACTTACAATAGCTCGCACATAAGGCACAAATGCTCGCACATAACTTACTAGCCCTCGCACATAAGGCACAAACGCTCGCACATAACTTACAATAGCTCGCACATAAGGCACAACTGCTCGCACATAACTCGTATTTGCTCGCACATAACTCACTATTGCTCGAACATAAGCCACAATTGCTCGCACATAACTCACTACTGCTCGCACATAACTTACTAATGCTCGCACATAACTCACTACTGCTCGCACATAACTCACTACTGCTCGCATATAACTTACAATTGCTCGCACATAAGGCACAAATGCTCGCATATAACTCACTAATGCTCGCATATAACTTACAACTGCTCGCGCATAAGGCAAAAATGCTCGCACATAACTTACTAGCCCTCGCACATAAGGCACAAACGCTCGCACATAACTCACTAATGCTCGCATATAACTTACAACTGCTCGCGCATAAGGCACAAATGCTCGCACATAACTTACTAGCCCTCGCACATAAGGCACAAACGCTCGCACATTTCTTACAATAGCTCGCACATAAGGCACAACTGCTCGCACATAACTCGTATTTGCTCGCACATAACTCACTATTGCTCGCACATAAGGCACAAATGCTCGCACATAACTCACTAATGCTCGCATATAACTTACAACTGCTCGCGTATAAGGCACAAATGCTCGCACATAACTTACTAGCCCTCACACATAAGGCACAAACGCTCGCACATAACTTACAATAGCTCGCACATAAGGCACAATTGCTCGCACATAACTTACTAGCCCTCGCACATAAGGCACAAACGATCGCACATAACTTACAATAGCTCGCACATAAGGCACAACTGCTCGCACATAACTCGTATTTGCTCGCACATAACTCACTATTGCTCGCACATAACTCACTACTGCTCGCATATAACTTACAATTGCTCGCACATAAGGCACAAATGCTCGCACATAACTCACTAATGCTCGCATATAACTTACAACTGCTCGCGCATAAGGAACAAATGCTCGCACATAACTTACTAGCCCTCGCACATAAGGCACAAACGCTCGCACAATTCATTTCATCTTTTAAGTATTATCGTGCCGATGAGGTTAGTAACGTCTATCGATGAATTTTTCCCGTAAGCCGACGGGCTTTAGTCCATACGGCGCCGATGCCCCTTTGGGACTTTCAGTATATGTAAGGAAGGATCGAGTTTCCACGGGACTTCGAGCCTGAATATAAAATAATTGTTATCCACAGCATTACCGCGGGTCGGTGTCTATGACCGAATGGCCCTTTAAGCGGTGCGCGCCCAAGGCGTTAACAGATCGTTACTCCTTATCGAGATTACGATATCTACCGAGCATCGACTCACTCCATTCCGAGCGAGAATAAACAATTCTGCATGCGTTACTCACGCTAGGCGAAACTTACGAAGTACAAGCCTTCTCGTTTTTTGATCAGCAGCAACGTCGCTTTTTGATCCTTCGATGTCGGCTCTTCCTATCATTGCGAAGCAGAATTCGCCAAGCGTCGGATTGTTTACCCGCCAACAGGGAACGTGAGCTGGGTTTAGACCGTCGTGAGACAGGATAGTTTTACCCTACTGATGACTCGACGTTGCGATAGTAGTCCTGCACAGTACGAGAGGAACCGCAGGTTCGGACATTTGGTTCACGCACTCGGTCGAGCGGCCGGTGGTGCGAAGCTACCATCCGTGGGATTATGCCTGAACGCCTCTAAGGCCGTATCCTTTCTAGTCAAAGGAGGCAACGATATCTCTAGGAGTCTCGTGAGTCGAAAGGCTCAAAACAATGTGACACTACTAGGTGGCCGATCCACGGGTCGGCCATCGCACGGGCCCTAATTGCCGTGCGGGGTCACGGATCCTGCTTCGGGATCTTACCGAGAGCAAGCCTGGCTTCTTTAACGGTCGATCATGGGTATACCAAGTTCGATGTCGAGACTCGGAATCGTCTGTAGACGACTTAGGTACCTGGCGGGGTGTTGTACTCGGTAGAGCAGTTACCACGCTGCGATCTGTAGAGTCTCAGCCCTTGGCTTGGGGATTCGTCTTGTCGGATAGACGAGACCCCAGATGCAGGAGGAGGGGGAAGTGTGTGTTGGAGTGATTCTGTGAAAAGAGTAAAAGCAATGCGTGTGGGTGGACTTGGCTTATTGCACGGTCGAGTGAGAAAGCAATGCGCGTGGGTGGACTTGGCTTATTGCTCGGTCGAGTGCGAAAGCAATGCGCGTGAGGAAACTTTGGGGATTCGGGTCGCTAGGAGAAAAGCAATGCGTGTCGGTGGACTTGGCTTATTGCTCGGTCGAGTGCGAAAGCAATGCGCGTGAGGAAACTGGGGATCGGGTCCCTAGGAGTAAAGCAATGCGTGTGGGTGGACTTGGCTTATTGCACGGTCGAGTGAGAAAGCAATGCGCGTGGGTGGACTTGGCTTATTGCTCGGTCGAGTGCGAAAGCAATGCGCGTGAGGAAACTTTGGGGATTCGGGTCGCTAGGAGAAAAGCAATGCGTGTGGGTGGACTTGGCTTATTGCACGGTCGAGTGCGAAAGCAATGCGCGTGAGGAAACTGGGGATCGGGTCCCTAGGAGTAAAGCAATGCGTGTGGGTGGACTTGGCTTATTGCACGGTCGAGTGAGAAAGCAATGCGCGTGGGTGGACTTGGCTTATTGCTCGGTCGAGTGCGAAAGCAATGCGCGTGAGGAAACTTTGGGGATTCGGGTCGTTAGGAGAAAAGCAATGCGTGTGGGTGGACTTGGCTTATTGCACGGTCGAGTGAGAAAGCAATGCGTGTGCAACTGCTCGCACATAAGCCACATTTGCTCGCACATAACTCACTACTGCTCGCACATAACTTACTGATGCTCGCACATAACTCACTACTGCTCGCACATAACTCACTACTGCTCGCATATAACTTACAACTGCTCGCACATAAGGCACAAATGCTCGCACATAACTTACTAGCCCTCGCGCATATGGCCCAACTGTTCGCACATAACTCACTATCGCTCGCACATAATGCACTACTGCTCGCACATAACTCGCAACTGCTCGCACATAACTTAATAATGCTCGCACATAACTCACTACTGCTCGCATATAACTTACAACTGCTCGCGCATAAGGCACAAATGCTCGCACATAACTTACTAGCCCTCGCACATAAGGCACAAACGCTCGCACATAACTTACAATAGCTCGCACATAAGGCACAACTGCTCGCACATAACTCGTATTTGCTCGCACATAACTCACTATTGCTCGCACATAAGCCACAATTGCTCGCACATAACTCACTACTGCTCGCACATAACTTACTAATGCTCGCACATAACTCACTACTGCTCGCACATAACTCACTACTGCTCGCATATAACTTACAATTGCTCGCACATAAGGCACAAATGCTCGCACATAACTCACTAATGCTCGCATATAACTTACAACTGCTCGCGCATAAGGCAAAAATGCTCGCACATAACTTACTAGCCCTCGCACATAAGGCACAAACGCTCGCACATAACTCACTAATGCTCGCATATAACTTACAACTGCTCGCGCATAAGGCACAAATGCTCGCACATAACTTACTAGCCCTCGCACATAAGGCACAAACGCTCGCACATAACTTACAATAGCTCGCACATAAGGCACAAATGCTCGCACATAACTGAATAGCCCTCGCACATAAGGCACAAACGCTCGCACATAACTTACAATAGCTCGCACATAAGGCACAACTGCTCGCACATAACTCGTATTTGCTCGCACATAACTCACTATTGCTCGCACATAAGCCACAATTGCTCGCACATAACTCACTACTGCTCGCACATAACTTACTAATGCTCGCACATAACTCACTACTGCTCGCACATAACTCACTACTGCTCGCATATAACTTACAATTGCTCGCACATAAGGCACAAATGCTCGCACATAACTGAATAGCCCTCGCACATAAGGCACAAACGCTCGCACATAACTTACAATAGCTCGCACATAAGGCACAACTGCTCGCACATAACTCGTATTTGCTCGCACATAACTCACTATTGCTCGCACATAAGCCACAATTGCTCGCACATAACTCACTACTGCTCGCACATAACTTACTAATGCTCGCACATAACTCACTACTGCTCGCACATAACTCACTACTGCTCGCATATAACTTACAATTGCTCGCACATAAGGCACAAATGCTCGCACATAACTCACTAATGCTCGCATATAACTTACAACTGCTCGCGCATAAGGCACAAATGCTCGCACATAACTTACTAGCCCTCGCACATAAGGCACAAACGCTCGCACATAACTTACAATAGCTCGCACATAAGGCACAAATGCTCGCACATAACTTACTAGCCCTCGCACATAAGGCACAAACGCTCGCACATAACTTACAATAGCTCGCACATAAGGCACAACTGCTCGCACATAACTCGTATTTGCTCGCACATAACTCACTATTGCTCGCACATAACTCACTACTGCTCGCATATAACTTACAATTGCTCGCACATAAGGCACAAATGCTCGCACATAACTTACTAGCCCTCGCACATAAGGCACAAACGCTCGCACATAACTCACTAATGCTCGCATATAACTTACAACTGCTCGCGCATAAGGCACAAATGCTCGCAGATAACTTACTAGCCCTCGCACATAAGGCACAAACGCTCGCACATAACTTACAATAGCTCGCACATAAGGCACAAATGCTCGCACATAACCGAATAGCCATCGCACATAAGGCACAAACGCTCGCACATAACTTACAATAGCTCGCACATAAGGCACAACTGCTCGCACATAACTCGTATTTGCTCGCACATAACTCACTATTGCTCGCACATAAGCCACAATTGCTCGCACATAACTCACTACTGCTCGCACATAACTTACTAATGCTCGCACATAACTCACTACTGCTCGCACATAACTCACTACTGCTCGCATATAACTTACAATTGCTCGCACATAAGGCACAAATGCTCGCACATAACTCACTAATGCTCGCATATAACTTACAACTGCTCGCGCATAAGGCAAAAATGCTCGCACATAACTTACTAGCCCTCGCACATAAGGCACAAACGCTCGCACATAACTCACTAATGCTCGCATATAACTTACAACTGCTCGCGCATAAGGCACAAATGCTCGCACATAACTTACTAGCCCTCGCACATAAGGCACAAACGCTCGCACATAACTTACAATAGCTCGCACATAAGGCACAAATGCTCGCACATAACTGAATAGCCCTCGCACATAAGGCACAAACGCTCGCACATAACTTACAATAGCTCGCACATAAGGCACAACTGCTCGCACATAACTCGTATTTGCTCGCACATAACTCACTATTGCTCGCACATAAGCCACAATTGCTCGCACATAACTCACTACTGCTCGCATATAACTTACAATTGCTCGCACATAAGGCACAAATGCTCGCCCATAACTCACTAATGCTCGCATATAACTTACAACTGCTCGCGCATAAGGCACAAATGCTCGCACATAACTTACTAGCCCTCGCACATAAGGCACAAACGCTCGCACATAACTTACAATAGCTCGCACATAAGGCACAACTGCTCGCACATAACTCGTATTTGCTCGCACATAACTCACTATTGCTCGCACATAAGCCACAATTGCTCGCACATAACTCACTACTGCTCGCACATAACTTACTAATGCTCGCACATAACTCACTACTGCTCGCACATAACTCACTACTGCTCGCATATAACTTACAATTGCTCGCACATAAGGCACAAATGCTCGCCCATAACTCACTAATGCTCGCATATAACTTACAACTGCTCGCGCAAAAGGCACAAATGCTCGCACATAACTTACTAGCCCTCGCACATAAGGCACAAACGCTCGCCCATAACTTACAATAGCTCGCACATAAGGCACAAATGCTCGCACATAACTTACTAGCCCTCGCACATAAGGCACAAACGCTCGCACATAACTTACAATAGCTCGCACATAAGGCACAACTGCTCGCACATAACTCGTATTTGCTCGCACATAACTCACTATTGCTCGAACATAAGCCACAATTGCTCGCACATAACTCACTACTGCTCGCACATAACTTACTAATGCTCGCACATAACTCACTACTGCTCGCACATAACTCACTACTGCTCGCATATAACTTACAATTGCTCGCACATAAGGCACAAATGCTCGCATATAACTCACTAATGCTCGCATATAACTTACAACTGCTCGCGCATAAGGCAAAAATGCTCGCACATAACTTACTAGCCCTCGCACATAAGGCACAAACGCTCGCACATAACTCACTAATGCTCGCATATAACTTACAACTGCTCGCGCATAAGGCACAAATGCTCGCACATAACTTACTAGCCCTCGCACATAAGGCACAAACGCTCGCACATTTCTTACAATAGCTCGCACATAAGGCACAACTGCTCGCACATAACTCGTATTTGCTCGCACATAACTCACTATTGCTCGCACATAAGGCACAAATGCTCGCACATAACTCACTAATGCTCGCATATAACTTACAACTGCTCGCGTATAAGGCACAAATGCTCGCACATAACTTACTAGCCCTCACACATAAGGCACAAACGCTCGCACATAACTTACAATAGCTCGCACATAAGGCACAATTGCTCGCACATAACTTACTAGCCCTCGCACATAAGGCACAAACGATCGCACATAACTTACAATAGCTCGCACATAAGGCACAACTGCTCGCACATAACTCGTATTTGCTCGCACATAACTCACTATTGCTCGCACATAACTCACTACTGCTCGCATATAACTTACAATTGCTCGCACATAAGGCACAAATGCTCGCACATAACTCACTAATGCTCGCATATAACTTACAACTGCTCGCGCATAAGGAACAAATGCTCGCACATAACTTACTAGCCCTCGCACATAAGGCACAAACGCTCGCACAATTCATTTCATCTTTTAAGTATTATCGTGCCGATGAGGTTAGTAACGTCTATCGATGAATTTTTCCCGTAAGCCGACGGGCTTTAGTCCATACGGCGCCGATGCCCCTTTGGGACTTTCAGTATATGTAAGGAAGGATCGAGTTTCCACGGGACTTCGAGCCTGAATATAAAATAATTGTTATCCACAGCATTACCGCGGGTCGGTGTCTATGACCGAATGGCCCTTTAAGCGGTGCGCGCCCAAGGCGTTAACAGATCGTTACTCCTTATCGAGATTACGATATCTACCGAGCATCGACTCACTCCATTCCGAGCGAGAATAAACAATTCTGCATGCGTTACTCACGCTAGGCGAAACTTACGAAGTACAAGCCTTCTCGTTTTTTGATCAGCAGCAACGTCGCTTTTTGATCCTTCGATGTCGGCTCTTCCTATCATTGCGAAGCAGAATTCGCCAAGCGTCGGATTGTTTACCCGCCAACAGGGAACGTGAGCTGGGTTTAGACCGTCGTGAGACAGGATAGTTTTACCCTACTGATGACTCGACGTTGCGATAGTAGTCCTGCACAGTACGAGAGGAACCGCAGGTTCGGACATTTGGTTCACGCACTCGGTCGAGCGGCCGGTGGTGCGAAGCTACCATCCGTGGGATTATGCCTGAACGCCTCTAAGGCCGTATCCTTTCTAGTCAAAGGAGGCAACGATATCTCTAGGAGTCTCGTGAGTCGAAAGGCTCAAAACAATGTGACACTACTAGGTGGCCGATCCACGGGTCGGCCATCGCACGGGCCCTAATTGCCGTGCGGGGTCACGGATCCTGCTTCGGGATCTTACCGAGAGCAAGCCTGGCTTCTTTAACGGTCGATCATGGGTATACCAAGTTCGATGTCGAGACTCGGAATCGTCTGTAGACGACTTAGGTACCTGGCGGGGTGTTGTACTCGGTAGAGCAGTTACCACGCTGCGATCTGTAGAGTCTCAGCCCTTGGCTTGGGGATTCGTCTTGTCGGATAGACGAGACCCCAGATGCAGGAGGAGGGGGAAGTGTGTGTTGGAGTGATTCTGTGAAAAGAGTAAAAGCAATGCGTGTGGGTGGACTTGGCTTATTGCACGGTCGAGTGAGAAAGCAATGCGCGTGGGTGGACTTGGCTTATTGCTCGGTCGAGTGCGAAAGCAATGCGCGTGAGGAAACTTTGGGGATTCGGGTCGCTAGGAGAAAAGCAATGCGTGTCGGTGGACTTGGCTTATTGCTCGGTCGAGTGCGAAAGCAATGCGCGTGAGGAAACTGGGGATCGGGTCCCTAGGAGTAAAGCAATGCGTGTGGGTGGACTTGGCTTATTGCACGGTCGAGTGAGAAAGCAATGCGCGTGGGTGGACTTGGCTTATTGCTCGGTCGAGTGCGAAAGCAATGCGCGTGAGGAAACTTTGGGGATTCGGGTCGCTAGGAGAAAAGCAATGCGTGTGGGTGGACTTGGCTTATTGCACGGTCGAGTGCGAAAGCAATGCGCGTGAGGAAACTGGGGATCGGGTCCCTAGGAGTAAAGCAATGCGTGTGGGTGGACTTGGCTTATTGCACGGTCGAGTGAGAAAGCAATGCGCGTGGGTGGACTTGGCTTATTGCTCGGTCGAGTGCGAAAGCAATGCGCGTGAGGAAACTTTGGGGATTCGGGTCGTTAGGAGAAAAGCAATGCGTGTGGGTGGACTTGGCTTATTGCACGGTCGAGTGAGAAAGCAATGCGTGTGCAACTGCTCGCACATAAGCCACATTTGCTCGCACATAACTCACTACTGCTCGCACATAACTTACTGATGCTCGCACATAACTCACTACTGCTCGCACATAACTCACTACTGCTCGCATATAACTTACAACTGCTCGCACATAAGGCACAAATGCTCGCACATAACTTACTAGCCCTCGCGCATATGGCCCAACTGTTCGCACATAACTCACTATCGCTCGCACATAATGCACTACTGCTCGCACATAACTCGCAACTGCTCGCACATAACTTAATAATGCTCGCACATAACTCACTACTGCTCGCATATAACTTACAACTGCTCGCGCATAAGGCACAAATGCTCGCACATAACTTACTAGCCCTCGCACATAAGGCACAAACGCTCGCACATAACTTACAATAGCTCGCACATAAGGCACAACTGCTCGCACATAACTCGTATTTGCTCGCACATAACTCACTATTGCTCGCACATAAGCCACAATTGCTCGCACATAACTCACTACTGCTCGCACATAACTTACTAATGCTCGCACATAACTCACTACTGCTCGCACATAACTCACTACTGCTCGCATATAACTTACAATTGCTCGCACATAAGGCACAAATGCTCGCACATAACTCACTAATGCTCGCATATAACTTACAACTGCTCGCGCATAAGGCAAAAATGCTCGCACATAACTTACTAGCCCTCGCACATAAGGCACAAACGCTCGCACATAACTCACTAATGCTCGCATATAACTTACAACTGCTCGCGCATAAGGCACAAATGCTCGCACATAACTTACTAGCCCTCGCACATAAGGCACAAACGCTCGCACATAACTTACAATAGCTCGCACATAAGGCACAAATGCTCGCACATAACTGAATAGCCCTCGCACATAAGGCACAAACGCTCGCACATAACTTACAATAGCTCGCACATAAGGCACAACTGCTCGCACATAACTCGTATTTGCTCGCACATAACTCACTATTGCTCGCACATAAGCCACAATTGCTCGCACATAACTCACTACTGCTCGCATATAACTTACAATTGCTCGCATATAACTTACAATTGCTCGCACATAAGGCACAAATGCTCGCCCATAACTCACTAATGCTCGCATATAACTTACAACTGCTCGCGCATAAGGCACAAATGCTCGCACATAACTTACTAGCCCTCGCACATAAGGCACAAACGCTCGCACATAACTTACAATAGCTCGCACATAAGGCACAACTGCTCGCACATAACTCGTATTTGCTCGCACATAACTCACTATTGCTCGCACATAAGCCACAATTGCTCGCACATAACTCACTACTGCTCGCACATAACTTACTAATGCTCGCACATAACTCACTACTGCTCGCACATAACTCACTACTGCTCGCATATAACTTACAATTGCTCGAACATAAGGCACAAATGCTCGCACATAACTCACTAATGCTCGCATATAACTTACAACTGCTCGCGCATAAGGCAAAAATGCTCGCACATAACTTACTAGCCCTCGCACATAAGGCACAAACGCTCGCACATAACTCACTAATGCTCGCATATAACTTACAACTGCTCGCGCATAAGGCACAAATGCTCGCACATAACTTACTAGCCCTCGCACATAAGGCACAAACGCTCGCACATAACTTACAATAGCTCGCACATAAGGCACAAATGCTCGCACATAACTGAATAGCCCTCGCACATAAGGCACAAACGCTCGCACATAACTTACAATAGCTCGCACATAAGGCACAACTGCTCGCACATAACTCGTATTTGCTCGCACATAACTCACTATTGCTCGCACATAAGCCACAATTGCTCGCACATAACTCACTACTGCTCGCACATAACTTACTAATGCTCGCACATAACTCACTACTGCTCGCACATAACTCACTACTGCTCGCATATAACTTACAATTGCTCGCACATAAGGCACAAATGCTCGCCCATAACTCACTAATGCTCGCATATAACTTACAACTGCTCGCGCAAAAGGCACAAATGCTCGCACATAACTTACTAGCCCTCGCACATAAGGCACAAACGCTCGCCCATAACTTACAATAGCTCGCACATAAGGCACAAATGCTCGCACATAACTTACTAGCCCTCGCACATAAGGCACAAACGCTCGCACATAACTTACAATAGCTCGCACATAAGGCACAACTGCTCGCACATAACTCGTATTTGCTCGCACATAACTCACTATTGCTCGAACATAAGCCACAATTGCTCGCACATAACTCACTACTGCTCGCACATAACTTACTAATGCTCGCACATAACTCACTACTGCTCGCACATAACTCACTACTGCTCGCATATAACTTACAATTGCTCGCACATAAGGCACAAATGCTCGCATATAACTCACTAATGCTCGCATATAACTTACAACTGCTCGCGCATAAGGCAAAAATGCTCGCACATAACTTACTAGCCCTCGCACATAAGGCACAAACGCTCGCACATAACTCACTAATGCTCGCATATAACTTACAACTGCTCGCGCATAAGGCACAAATGCTCGCACATAACTTACTAGCCCTCGCACATAAGGCACAAACGCTCGCACATTTCTTACAATAGCTCGCACATAAGGCACAAATGCTCGCACATAACTGAATAGCCCTCGCACATAAGGCACAAACGCTCGCACATAACTTACAATAGCTCGCACATAAGGCACAACTGCTCGCACATAACTCGTATTTGCTCGCACATAACTCACTATTGCTCGCACATAAGGCACAAATGCTCGCACATAACTCACTAATGCTCGCATATAACTTACAACTGCTCGCGTATAAGGCACAAATGCTCGCACATAACTTACTAGCCCTCACACATAAGGCACAAACGCTCGCACATAACTTACAATAGCTCGCACATAAGGCACAATTGCTCGCACATAACTTACTAGCCCTCGCACATAAGGCACAAACGCTCGCACATAACTTACAATAGCTCGCACATAAGGCACAACTGCTCGCACATAACTTACTAGCCCTCGCACATAAGGCACAAACGCTCGCACATTTCTTACAATAGCTCGCACATAAGGCACAAATGCTCGCACATAACTGAATAGCCCTCGCACATAAGGCACAAACGCTCGCACATAACTTACAATAGCTCGCACATAAGGCACAACTGCTCGCACATAACTCGTATTTGCTCGCACATAACTCACTATTGCTCGCACATAAGGCACAAATGCTCGCACATAACTCACTAATGCTCGCATATAACTTACAACTGCTCGCGTATAAGGCACAAATGCTCGCACATAACTTACTAGCCCTCACACATAAGGCACAAACGCTCGCACATAACTTACAATAGCTCGCACATAAGGCACAATTGCTCGCACATAACTTACTAGCCCTCGCACATAAGGCACAAACGCTCGCACATAACTTACAATAGCTCGCACATAAGGCACAACTGCTCGCACATAACTCGTATTTGCTCGCACATAACTCACTATTGCTCGCACATAACTCACTACTGCTCGCATATAACTTACAATTGCTCGCACATAAGGCACAAATGCTCGCACATAACTCACTAATGCTCGCATATAACTTACAACTGCTCGCGCATAAGGAACAAATGCTCGCACATAACTTACTAGCCCTCGCACATAAGGCACAAACGCTCGCACAATTCATTTCATCTTTTAGGTATTATCGTGCCGATGAGGTTAGTAACGTCTATCGATGAATTTTTCCCGTAAGCCGACGGGCTTTAGTCCATACGGCGCCGATGCCCCTTTGGGACTTTCAGTATATGTAAGGAAGGATCGAGTTTCCACGGGACTTCGAGCCTGAATATAAAATAATTGTTATCCACAGCATTACCGCGGGTCGGTGTCTATGACCGAATGGCCCTTTAAGCGGTGCGCGCCCAAGGCGTTAACAGATCGTTACTCCTTATCGAGATTACGATATCTACCGAGCATCGACTCACTCCATTCCGAGCGAGAATAAACAATTCTGCATGCGTTACTCACGCTAGGCGAAACTTACGAAGTACAAGCCTTCTCGTTTTTTGATCAGCAGCAACGTCGCTTTTTGATCCTTCGATGTCGGCTCTTCCTATCATTGCGAAGCAGAATTCGCCAAGCGTCGGATTGTTTACCCGCCAACAGGGAACGTGAGCTGGGTTTAGACCGTCGTGAGACAGGATAGTTTTACCCTACTGATGACTCGACGTTGCGATAGTAGTCCTGCTCAGTACGAGAGGAACCGCAGGTTCGGACATTTGGTTCACGCACTCGGTCGAGCGGCCGGTGGTGCGAAGCTACCATCCGTGGGATTATGCCTGAACGCCTCTAAGGCCGTATCCTTTCTAGTCAAAGGAGGCAACGATATCTCTAGGAGTCTCGTGAGTCGAAAGGCTCAAAACAATGTGACACTACTAGGTGGCCGATCCACGGGTCGGCCATCGCACGGGCCCTAATTGCCGTGCGGGGTCACGGATCCTGCTTCGGGATCTTACCGAGAGCAAGCCTGGCTTCTTTAACGGTCGATCATGGGTATACCAAGTTCGATGTCGAGACTCGGAATCGTCTGTAGACGACTTAGGTACCTGGCGGGGTGTTGTACTCGGTAGAGCAGTTACCACGCTGCGATCTGTAGAGTCTCAGCCCTTGGCTTGGGGATTCGTCTTGTCGGATAGACGAGACCCCAGATGCAGGAGGAGGGGGAAGTGTGTGTTGGAGTGATTCTGTGAAAAGAGTAAAAGCAATGCGTGTGGGTGGACTTGGCTTATTGCACGGTCGAGTGAGAAAGCAATGCGCGTGGGTGGACTTGGCTTATTGCTCGGTCGAGTGCGAAAGCAATGCGCGTGAGGAAACTTTGGGGATTCGGGTCGCTAGGAGAAAAGCAATGCGTGTCGGTGGACTTGGCTTATTGCTCGGTCGAGTGCGAAAGCAATGCGTGTGCAACTGCTCGCACATAAGCCACATTTGCTCGCACATAACTCACTACTGCTCTCACATAACTTACTACTGCTCGCATATAACTTACAACTGCTCGCACATAAGGCACAAATGCTCGCACATAACTTACTAGCCCTCGCGCATATGGCCCAACTGTTCGCACATAACTCACTATCGCTCGCACATAATGCACTACTGCTCGCACATAACTCGCAACTGCTCGCACATAACTTAATAATGCTCGCACATAACTCACTACTGCTCGCATATAACTTACAACTGCTCGCGCAAAAGGCACAAATGCTCGCACATAACTTACTAGCCCTCGCACATAAGGCACAAACGCTCGCCCATAACTTACAATAGCTCGCACATAAGGCACAAATGCTCGCACATTACTTACTAGCCCTCGCACATAAGGCACAAACGCTCGCACATAACTCACTAATGCTCGCATATAACTTACAACTGCTCGCGCATAAGGCACAAATGCTCGCACATAACTTACTAGCCCTCGCACATAAGGCACAAACGCTCGCACATAACTTACAATAGCTCGCACATAAGGCACAAATGCTCGCACATAACTGAATAGCCCTCGCACATAAGGCACAAACGCTCGCACATAACTTACAATAGCTCGCACATAAGGCACAACTGCTCGCACATAACTCGTATTTGCTCGCACATAACTCACTATTGCTCGCACATAAGCCACAATTGCTCGCACATAACTCACTACTGCTCGCACATAACTTACTAATGCTCGCACATAACTCACTACTGCTCGCACATAACTCACTACTGCTCGCATATAACTTACAATTGCTCGCACATAAGGCACAAATGCTCGCCCATAACTCACTAATGCTCGCATATAACTTACAACTGCTCGCGCAAAAGGCACAAATGCTCGCACATAACTTACTAGCCCTCGCGCATATGGCCCAACTGTTCGCACATAACTCACTATCGCTCGCACATAATGCACTACTGCTCGCACATAACTCGCAACTGCTCGCACATAACTTAATAATGCTCGCACATAACTCACTACTGCTCGCATATAACTTACAACTGCTCGCGCATAAGGCACAAATGCTCGCACATAACTTACTAGCCCTCGCACATAAGGCACAAACGCTCGCACATAACTTAATAATGCTCGCACATAACTCACTACTGCTCGCATATAACTTACAACTGCTCGCGCATAAGGCACAAATGCTCGCACATAACTCACTAATGCTCGCATATAACTTACAACTGCTCGCGCATAAGGCAAAAATGCTCGCACATAACTTACTAGCCCTCGCACATAAGGCACAAACGCTCGCACATAACTCACTAATGCTCGCATATAACTTACAACTGCTCGCGCATAAGGCACAAATGCTCGCACATAACTTACTAGCCCTCGCACATAAGGCACAAACGCTCGCACATAACTTACAATAGCTCGCACATAAGGCACAAATGCTCGCACATAACTGAATAGCCCTCGCACATAAGGCACAACTGCTCGCACATAACTCGTATTTGCTCGCACATAACTCACTATTGCTCGCACATAAGCCACAATTGCTCGCACATAACTCACTACTGCTCGCACATAACTCGCAACTGCTCGCACATAACTTAATAATGCTCGCACATAACTCACTACTGCTCGCATATAACTTACAACTGCTCGCGCATAAGGCACAAATGCTCGCACATAACTCACTAATGCTCGCATATAACTTACAACTGCTCGCGCATAAGGCAAAAATGCTCGCACATAACTTACTAGCCCTCGCACATAAGGCACAAACGCTCGCACATAACTCACTAATGCTCGCATATAACTTACAACTGCTCGCGCATAAGGCACAAATGCTCGCACATAACTTACTAGCCCTCGCACATAAGGCACAAACGCTCGCACATAACTTACAATAGCTCGCACATAAGGCACAAATGCTCGCACATAACTGAATAGCCCTCGCACATAAGGCACAAACGCTTGCACATAACTTACAATAGCTCGCACATAAGGCACAACTGCTCGCACATAACTCGTATTTGCTCGCACATAACTCACTATTGCTCGCACATAAGCCACAATTGCTCGCACATAACTCACTACTGCTCGCACATAACTTACTAATGCTCGCACATAACTCACTACTGCTCGCACATAACTCACTACTGCTCGCATATAACTTACAATTGCTCGCACATAAGGCACAAATGCTCGCCCATAACTCACTAATGCTCGCATATAACTTACAACTGCTCGCGCAAAAGGCACAAATGCTCGCACATAACTTACTAGCCCTCGCACATAAGGCACAAACGCTCGCCCATAACTTACAATAGCTCGCACATAAGGCACAAATGCTCGCACATAACTTACTAGCCCTCGCACATAAGGCACAAACGCTCGCACATAACTTACAATAGCTCGCACATAAGGCACAACTGCTCGCACATAACTCGTATTTGCTCGCACATAACTCACTATTGCTCGCACATAAGCCACAATTGCTCGCACATAACTCACTACTGCTCGCACATAACTTACTAATGCTCGCACATAACTCACTACTGCTCGCACATAACTCACAACTGCTCGCATATAACTTACAATTGCTCGCACATAAGGCACAAATGCTCGCACATAACTTACTAATGCTCGCATATAACTTACAACTGCTCGCGCATAAGTCAAAAATGCTCGCACATAACTTACTAGCCCTCGCACATAAGGCACAAACGCTCGCACATAACTCACTAATGCTCGCATATAACTTACAACTGCTCGCGCATAAGGCACAAATGCTCGCACATAACTTACTAGCCCTCGCACATAAGGCACAAACGCTCGCACATAACTTACAATAGCTCGCACATAAGGCACAAATGCTCGCACATAACTGAATAGCCCTCGCACATAAGGCACAAACGCTCGCACATAACTTACAATAGCTCGCACATAAGGCACAACTGCTCGCACATAACTCGTATTTGCTCGCACATAACTCACTATTGCTCGCACATAAGCCACAATTGCTCGCACATAACTCACTACTGCTCGCATATAACTTACAATTGCTCGCACATAAGGCACAAATGCTCGCCCATAACTCACTAATGCTCGCATATAACTTACAACTGCTCGCGCATAAGGCACAAATGCTCGCACATAACTTACTAGCCCTCGCACATAAGGCACAAACGCTCGCACATAACTTACAATAGCTCGCACATAAGGCACAACTGCTCGCACATAACTCGTATTTGCTCGCACATAACTCACTATTGCTCGCACATAAGCCACAATTGCTCGCACATAACTCACTACTGCTCGCACATAACTTACTAATGCTCGCACATAACTCACTACTGCTCGCACATAACTCACTACTGCTCGCATATAACTTACAATTGCTCGAACATAAGGCACAAATGCTCGCACATAACTCACTAATGCTCGCATATAACTTACAACTGCTCGCGCATAAGGCAAAAATGCTCGCACATAACTTACTAGCCCTCGCACATAAGGCACAAACGCTCGCACATAACTCACTAATGCTCGCATATAACTTACAACTGCTCGCGCATAAGGCACAAATGCTCGCACATAACTTACTAGCCCTCGCACATAAGGCACAAACGCTCGCACATAACTTACAATAGCTCGCACATAAGGCACAAATGCTCGCACATAACTGAATAGCCCTCGCACATAAGGCACAAACGCTCGCACATAACTTACAATAGCTCGCACATAAGGCACAACTGCTCGCACATAACTCGTATTTGCTCGCACATAACTCACTATTGCTCGAACATAAGCCACAATTGCTCGCACATAACTCACTACTGCTCGCACATAACTTACTAATGCTCGCACATAACTCACTACTGCTCGCACATAACTCACTACTGCTCGCATATAACTTACAATTGCTCGCACATAAGGCACAAATGCTCGCATATAACTCACTAATGCTCGCATATAACTTACAACTGCTCGCGCATAAGGCAAAAATGCTCGCACATAACTTACTAGCCCTCGCACATAAGGCACAAACGCTCGCACATAACTCACTAATGCTCGCATATAACTTACAACTGCTCGCGCATAAGGCACAAATGCTCGCACATAACTTACTAGCCCTCGCACATAAGGCACAAACGCTCGCACATTTCTTACAATAGCTCGCACATAAGGCACAAATGCTCGCACATAACTTACTAGCCCTCGCACATAAGGCACAAACGCTCGCACATAACTTACAATAGCTCGCACATAAGGCACAACTGCTCGCACATAACTCGTATTTGCTCGCACATAACTCACTATTGCTCGCACATAAGCCACAATTGCTCGCACATAACTCACTACTGCTCGCACATAACTTACTAATGCTCGCACATAACTCACTACTGCTCGCACATAACTCACTACTGCTCGCATATAACTTACAATTGCTCGAACATAAGGCACAAATGCTCGCACATAACTCACTAATGCTCGCATATAACTTACAACTGCTCGCGCATAAGGCAAAAATGCTCGCACATAACTTACTAGCCCTCGCACATAAGGCACAAACGCTCGCACATAACTCACTAATGCTCGCATATAACTTACAACTGCTCGCGCATAAGGCACAAATGCTCGCACATAACTTACTAGCCCTCGCACATAAGGCACAAACGCTCGCACATAACTTACAATAGCTCGCACATAAGGCACAAATGCTCGCACATAACTGAATAGCCCTCGCACATAAGGCACAAACGCTCGCACATAACTTACAATAGCTCGCACATAAGGCACAACTGCTCGCACATAACTCGTATTTGCTCGCACATAACTCACTATTGCTCGAACATAAGCCACAATTGCTCGCACATAACTCACTACTGCTCGCACATAACTTACTAATGCTCGCACATAACTCACTACTGCTCGCACATAACTCACTACTGCTCGCATATAACTTACAATTGCTCGCACATAAGGCACAAATGCTCGCATATAACTCACTAATGCTCGCATATAACTTACAACTGCTCGCGCATAAGGCAAAAATGCTCGCACATAACTTACTAGCCCTCGCACATAAGGCACAAACGCTCGCACATAACTCACTAATGCTCGCATATAACTTACAACTGCTCGCGCATAAGGCACAAATGCTCGCACATAACTTACTAGCCCTCGCACATAAGGCACAAACGCTCGCACATTTCTTACAATAGCTCGCACATAAGGCACAAATGCTCGCACATAACTGAATAGCCCTCGCACATAAGGCACAAACGCTCGCACATAACTTACAATAGCTCGCACATAAGGCACAACTGCTCGCACATAACTCGTATTTGCTCGCACATAACTCACTATTGCTCGCACATAAGGCACAAATGCTCGCACATAACTCACTAATGCTCGCATATAACTTACAACTGCTCGCGTATAAGGCACAAATGCTCGCTCATAACTTACTAGCCCTCACACATAAGGCACAAACGCTCGCACATAACTTACAATAGCTCGCACATAAGGCACAATTGCTCGCACATAACTTACTAGCCCTCGCACATAAGGCACAAACGCTCGCACATAACTTACAATAGCTCGCACATAAGGCACAACTGCTCGCACATAACTCGTATTTGCTCGCACATAAGGCACAAATGCTCGCACATAACTCACTAATGCTCGCATATAACTTACAACTGCTCGCGCATAAGGAACAAATGCTCGCACATAACTTACTAGCCCTCGCACATAAGGCACAAACGCTCGCACAATTCATTTCATCTTTTAAGTATTATCGTGCCGATGAGGTTAGTAACGTCTATCGATGAATTTTTCCCGTAAGCCGACGGGCTTTAGTCCATACGGCGCCGATGCCCCTTTGGGACTTTCAGTATATGTAAGGAAGGATCGAGTTTCCACGGGACTTCGAGCCTGAATATAAAATAATTGTTATCCACAGCATTACCGCGGGTCGGTGTCTATGACCGAATGGCCCTTTAAGCGGTGCGCGCCCAAGGCGTTAACAGATCGTTACTCCTTATCGAGATTACGATATCTACCGAGCATCGACTCACTCCATTCCGAGCGAGAATAAACAATTCTGCATGCGTTACTCACGCTAGGCGAAACTTACGAAGTACAAGCCTTCTCGTTTTTTGATCAGCAGCAACGTCGCTTTTTGATCCTTCGATGTCGGCTCTTCCTATCATTGCGAAGCAGAATTCGCCAAGCGTCGGATTGTTTACCCGCCAACAGGGAACGTGAGCTGGGTTTAGACCGTCGTGAGACAGGATAGTTTTACCCTACTGATGACTCGACGTTGCGATAGTAGTCCTGCTCAATACGAGAGGAACCGCAGGTTCGGACATTTGGTTCACGCACTCGGTCGAGCGGCCGGTGGTGCGAAGCTACCATCCGTGGGATTATGCCTGAACGCCTCTAAGGCCGTATCCTTTCTAGTCAAAGGAGGCAACGATATCTCTAGGAGTCTCGTGAGTCGAAAGGCTCAAAACAATGTGACACTACTAGGTGGCCGATCCACGGGTCGGCCATCGCACGGGCCCTAATTGCCGTGCGGGGTCACGGATCCTGCTTCGGGATCTTACCGAGAGCAAGCCTGGCTTCTTTAACGGTCGATCATGGGTATACCAAGTTCGATGTCGAGACTCGGAATCGTCTGTAGACGACTTAGGTACCTGGCGGGGTGTTGTACTCGGTAGAGCAGTTACCACGCTGCGATCTGTAGAGTCTCAGCCCTTGGCTTGGGGATTCGTCTTGTCGGATAGACGAGACCCCAGATGCAGGAGGAGGGGGAAGTGTGTGTTGGAGTGATTCTGTGAAAAGAGTAAAAGCAATGCGTGTGGGTGGACTTGGCTTATTGCACGGTCGAGTGAGAAAGCAATGCGCGTGGGTGGACTTGGCTTATTGCTCGGTCGAGTGCGAAAGCAATGCGCGTGAGGAAACTTTGGGGATTCGGGTCGCTAGGAGAAAAGCAATGCGTGTCGGTGGACTTGGCTTATTGCTCGGTCGAGTGCGAAAGCAATGCGTGTGCAACTGCTCGCACATAAGCCACATTTGCTCGCACATAACTCACTACTGCTCGCACATAACTTACTACTGCTCGCATATAACTTACAACTGCTCGCACATAAGGCACAAATGCTCGCACATAACTTACTAGCCCTCGCGCATATGGCCCAACTGTTCGCACATAACTCACTATCGCTCGCACATAATGCACTACTGCTCGCACATAACTCGCAACTGCTCGCACATAACTTAATAATGCTCGCACATAACTCACTACTGCTCGCATATAACTTACAACTGCTCGCGCATAAGGCACAAATGCTCGCACATAACTTACTAGCCCTCGCACATAAGGCACAAACGCTCGCACATAACTTACAATAGCTCGCACATAAGGCACAACTGCTCGCACATAACTCGTATTTGCTCGCACATAACTCACTATTGCTCGCACATAAGCCACAATTGCTCGCACATAACTCACTACTGCTCGCACATAACTTACTAATGCTCGCACATAACTCACTACTGCTCGCACATAACTCACTACTGCTCGCATATAACTTACAATTGCTCGCACATAAGGCACAAATGCTCGCACATAACTCACTAATGCTCGCATATAACTTACAACTGCTCGCGCATAAGGCAAAAATGCTCGCACATTACTTACTAGCCCTCGCACATAAGGCACAAACGCTCGCACATAACTCACTAATGCTCGCATATAACTTACAACTGCTCGCGCATAAGGCACAAATGCTCGCACATAACTTACTAGCCCTCGCACATAAGGCACAAACGCTCGCACATAACTTACAATAGCTCGCACATAAGGCACAAATGCTCGCACATAACTGAATAGCCCTCGCACATAAGGCACAAACGCTCGCACATAACTTACAATAGCTCACACATAAGGCACAACTGCTCGCACATAACTCGTATTTGCTCGCACATAACTCACTATTGCTCGCACATAAGCCACAATTGCTCGCACATAACTCACTACTGCTCGCACATAACTTACTAATGCTCGCACATAACTCACTACTGCTCGCACATAACTCACTACTGCTCGCATATAACTTACAATTGCTCGCACATAAGGCACAAATGCTCGCCCATAACTCACTAATGCTCGCATATATCTTACAACTGCTCGCGCAAAAGGCACAAATGCTCGCACATAACTTACTAGCCCTCGCGCATATGGCCCAACTGTTCGCACATAACTCACTATCGCTCGCACATAATGCACTACTGCTCGCACATAACTCGCAACTGCTCGCACATAACTTAATAATGCTCGCACATAACTCACTACTGCTCGCATATAACTTACAACTGCTCGCGCATAAGGCACAAATGCTCGCACATAACTTACTAGCCCTCGCACATAAGGCACAAACGCTCGCACATAACTTACAATAGCTCGCACATAAGGCACAACTGCTCGCACATAACTCGTATTTGCTCGCACATAACTCACTATTGCTCGCACATAAGCCACAATTGCTCGCACATAACTCACTACTGCTCGCACATAACTTACTAATGCTCGCACATAACTCACTACTGCTCGCACATAACTCACAACTGCTCGCATATAACTTACAATTGCTCGCACATAAGGCACAAATGCTCGCACATAACTCACTAATGCTCGCATATAACTTACAACTGCTCGCGCATAAGTCAAAAATGCTCGCACATAACTTACTAGCCCTCGCACATAAGGCACAAACGCTCGCACATAACTCACTAATGCTCGCATATAACTTACAACTGCTCGCGCATAAGGCACAAATGCTCGCACATAACTTACTAGCCCTCGCACATAAGGCACAAACGCTCGCACATAACTTACAATAGCTCGCACATAAGGCACAAATGCTCGCACAGAACTCACTACTGCTCGCACATAACTTAATAATGCTCGCACATAACTCACTACTGCTCGCACATAACTCACTACTGCTCGCATATAACTTACAAATGCTCGCACATAAGGCACTAATGCTCGCACAGAATGCACTACTGCTCGCACATAACTCGCAACTGCTCGCACATAACTTACAGTCGCTCGCACGTAAGCCACATTTGCTCGCACATAACGCACTACTGCTTGCACATAACTTACTAATGCTCGCACATAACTCACTAATGCTCGCACATAACTTACTAATGCTCGCACATAACTCGAAACTGCTCGCACATAACTCACAATTGCTCGCACATGACTCTCATTTGCTCGCACATAACTCGCAACAGCTCGCACATAACTCACTACTGCTCGCATATAAGTTACAATTGCTCGCACATAAGGCACAAATGCTCGCACATAACTAACTAGCGCTCGAACATAAGGCACAACTGCTCGCACATAACTTATCATGGCTCGCACATAAGCCACAATTGCTCGCACAGAACTCACTACTGCTCGCACATAACTCACTACTGCTCGCACATAACTTACTAATGCTCGCACATAACTCGAAACTGCTCGCACACAACTCACAACTGCTCGCACATAACTCTCATTTGCTTGCACATAACTCGCAACAGCTCGCACATAACTTAATAATGCTCGCACTTAACTCACTACTGCTCGCACATAACTCGCAACTGTTCGCACATAACTTATAATCGCTCGCACATAAGCCACAATTGCTCGCACAGAACTCACTACTGCTCGCACATAACTTACTATCGCTCGCACATAAGGCACAAACACTCGCACATAACTTACAATCGCTCGCACATAAGGCACAACTGCTCGCACATAACTCGTATTTGCTCGCACATAACTCACTATTGCTCGCACATAAGCCACAATTGCTCGCACATAACTCACTACTGCTCGCACATAACTCGCAACTGCTCGCACATAACTTAATAATGCTCGCACATAACTCACTACTGCTCGCATATAACTTACAACTGCTCGCGCATAAGGCACAAATGCTCGCACATAACTCACTAATGCTCGCATATAACTTACAACTGCTCGCGCATAAGGCAAAAATGCTCGCACATAACTTACTAGCCCTCGCACATAAGGCACAAACGCTCGCACATAACTCACTAATGCTCGCATATAACTTACAACTGCTCGCGCATAAGGCACAAATGCTCGCACATAACTTACTAGCCCTCGCACATAAGGCACAAACGCTCGCACATAACTTACAATAGCTCGCACATAAGGCACAAATGCTCGCACATAACTGAATAGCCCTCGCACATAAGGCACAAACGCTCGCACATAACTTACAATAGCTCGCACATAAGGCACAACTGCTCGCACATAACTCGTATTTGCTCGCACATAACTCACTATTGCTCGCACATAAGCCACAATTGCTCGCACATAACTCACTACTGCTCGCACATAACTTACTAATGCTCGCACATAACTCACTACTGCTCGCACATAACTCACTACTGCTCGCATATAACTTACAATTGCTCGCACATAAGGCACAAATGCTCGCCCATAACTCACTAATGCTCGCATATAACTTACAACTGCTCGCGCAAAAGGCACAAATGCTCGCACATAACTTACTAGCCCTCGCACATAAGGCACAAACGCTCGCCCATAACTTACAATAGCTCGCACATAAGGCACAAATGCTCGCACATAACTTACTAGCCCTCGCACATAAGGCACAAACGCTCGCACATAACTTACAATAGCTCGCACATAAGGCACAACTGCTCGCACATAACTCGTATTTGCTCGCACATAACTCACTATTGCTCGCACATAAGCCACAATTGCTCGCACATAACTCACTACTGCTCGCACATAACTTACTAATGCTCGCACATAACTCACTACTGCTCGCACATAACTCACAACTGCTCGCATATAACTTACAATTGCTCGCACATAAGGCACAAATGCTCGCACATAACTCACTAATGCTCGCATATAACTTACAACTGCTCGCGCATAAGTCAAAAATGCTCGCACATAACTTACTAGCCCTCGCACATAAGGCACAAACGCTCGCACATAACTCACTAATGCTCGCATATAACTTACAACTGCTCGCGCATAAGGCACAAATGCTCGCACATAACTTACTAGCCCTCGCACATAAGGCACAAACGCTCGCACATAACTTACAATAGCTCGCACATAAGGCACAAATGCTCGCACAGAACTCACTACTGCTCGCACATAACTTAATAATGCTCGCACATAACTCACTACTGCTCGCACATAACTCACTACTGCTCGCATATAACTTACAAATGCTCGCACATAAGGCACTAATGCTCGCACAGAATGCACTACTGCTCGCACATAACTCGCAACTGCTCGCACATAACTTACAGTCGCTCGCACGTAAGCCACATTTGCTCGCACATAACGCACTACTGCTTGCACATAACTTACTAATGCTCGCACATAACTCACTAATGCTCGCACATAACTTACTAATGCTCGCACATAACTCGAAACTGCTCGCACATAACTCACAATTGCTCGCACATGACTCTCATTTGCTCGCACATAACTCGCAACAGCTCGCACATAACTCACTACTGCTCGCATATAAGTTACAATTGCTCGCACATAAGGCACAAATGCTCGCACATAACTAACTAGCGCTCGAACATAAGGCACAACTGCTCGCACATAACTTATCATGGCTCGCACATAAGCCACAATTGCTCGCACAGAACTCACTACTGCTCGCACATAACTCACTACTGCTCGCACATAACTTACTAATGCTCGCACATAACTCGAAACTGCTCGCACACAACTCACAACTGCTCGCACATAACTCTCATTTGCTTGCACATAACTCGCAACAGCTCGCACATAACTTAATAATGCTCGCACTTAACTCACTACTGCTCGCACATAACTCGCAACTGTTCGCACATAACTTATAATCGCTCGCACATAAGCCACAATTGCTCGCACAGAACTCACTACTGCTCGCACATAACTTACTATCGCTCGCACATAAGGCACAAACACTCGCACATAACTTACAATCGCTCGCACATAAGGCACAACTGCTCGCACATAACTCGTATTTGCTCGCACATAACTCACTATTGCTCGCACATAAGCCACAATTGCTCGCACATAACTCACTACTGCTCGCACATAACTCGCAACTGCTCGCACATAACTTAATAATGCTCGCACATAACTCACTACTGCTCGCATATAACTTACAACTGCTCGCGCATAAGGCACAAATGCTCGCACATAACTCACTAATGCTCGCATATAACTTACAACTGCTCGCGCATAAGGCAAAAATGCTCGCACATAACTTACTAGCCCTCGCACATAAGGCACAAACGCTCGCACATAACTCACTAATGCTCGCATATAACTTACAACTGCTCGCGCATAAGGCACAAATGCTCGCACATAACTTACTAGCCCTCGCACATAAGGCACAAACGCTCGCACATAACTTACAATAGCTCGCACATAAGGCACAAATGCTCGCACATAACTGAATAGCCCTCGCACATAAGGCACAAACGCTCGCACATAACTTACAATAGCTCGCACATAAGGCACAACTGCTCGCACATAACTCGTATTTGCTCGCACATAACTCACTATTGCTCGCACATAAGCCACAATTGCTCGCACATAACTCACTACTGCTCGCACATAACTTACTAATGCTCGCACATAACTCACTACTGCTCGCACATAACTCACTACTGCTCGCATATAACTTACAATTGCTCGCACATAAGGCACAAATGCTCGCCCATAACTCACTAATGCTCGCATATAACTTACAACTGCTCGCGCAAAAGGCACAAATGCTCGCACATAACTTACTAGCCCTCGCACATAAGGCACAAACGCTCGCCCATAACTTACAATAGCTCGCACATAAGGCACAAATGCTCGCACATAACTTACTAGCCCTCGCACATAAGGCACAAACGCTCGCACATAACTTACAATAGCTCGCACATAAGGCACAACTGCTCGCACATAACTCGTATTTGCTCGCACATAACTCACTATTGCTCGCACATAAGCCACAATTGCTCGCACATAACTCACTACTGCTCGCACATAACTTACTAATGCTCGCACATAACTCACTACTGCTCGCACATAACTCACAACTGCTCGCATATAACTTACAATTGCTCGCACATAAGGCACAAATGCTCGCACATAACTCACTAATGCTCGCATATAACTTACAACTGCTCGCGCATAAGTCAAAAATGCTCGCACATAACTTACTAGCCCTCGCACATAAGGCACAAACGCTCGCACATAACTCACTAATGCTCGCATATAACTTACAACTGCTCGCGCATAAGGCACAAATGCTCGCACATAACTTACTAGCCCTCGCACATAAGGCACAAACGCTCGCACATAACTTACAATAGCTCGCACATAAGGCACAAATGCTCGCACAGAACTCACTACTGCTCGCACATAACTTAATAATGCTCGCACATAACTCACTACTGCTCGCACATAACTCACTACTGCTCGCATATAACTTACAAATGCTCGCACATAAGGCACTAATGCTCGCACAGAATGCACTACTGCTCGCACATAACTCGCAACTGCTCGCACATAACTTACAGTCGCTCGCACGTAAGCCACATTTGCTCGCACATAACGCACTACTGCTTGCACATAACTTACTAATGCTCGCACATAACTCACTAATGCTCGCACATAACTTACTAATGCTCGCACATAACTCGAAACTGCTCGCACATAACTCACAATTGCTCGCACATGACTCTCATTTGCTCGCACATAACTCGCAACAGCTCGCACATAACTCACTACTGCTCGCATATAAGTTACAATTGCTCGCACATAAGGCACAAATGCTCGCACATAACTAACTAGCGCTCGAACATAAGGCACAACTGCTCGCACATAACTTATCATGGCTCGCACATAAGCCACAATTGCTCGCACAGAACTCACTACTGCTCGCACATAACTCACTACTGCTCGCACATAACTTACTAATGCTCGCACATAACTCGAAACTGCTCGCACACAACTCACAATTGCTCGCACATAACTCTCATTTGCTTGCACATAACTCGCAACAGCTCGCACATAACTTAATAATGCTCGCACTTAACTCACTACTGCTCGCACATAACTCGCAACTGTTCGCACATAACTTATAATCGCTCGCACATAAGCCACAATTGCTCGCACAGAACTCACTACTGCTCGCACATAACTTACTATCGCTCGCACATAAGGCACAAACACTCGCACATAACTTACAATCGCTCGCACATAAGGCACAACTGCTCGCACATAACTCGTATTTGCTCGCACATAACTCACGAATGCTCGCACATAACTTTCTAGCGCTCGCACATAAGCCACTTCTGCTCGCACATAACCCGCAGCTGCTCGCACATAACTCACTACTGCTCGCACATAACTCACCACTACTCGCACATAACTTACATATGCTCGCACATAACTCACTACTGCTCGCACATAACTCGCAACTGCTCGCACATAACTTATAATCGATCGCACATAAGCCACATTTGCTCGCACATAACTCACTACTGCTCGCACATAACTTACTAATGCTCGCACATAACTCGAAACTGCTCGCACACAACTCACAATTGCTCGCACATAACTCTCATTTGCTTGCACATAACTCGCAACAGCTCGCACATAACTTAATAATGCTCGCACTTAACTCACTACTGCTCGCACATAACTCGCAACTGTTCGCACATAACTTATAATCGCTCGCACATAAGCCACAATTGCTCGCACAGAACTCACTACTGCTCGCACATAACTTACTATCGCTCGCACATAAGGCACAAACACTCGCACATAACTTACAATCGCTCGCACATAAGGCACAACTGCTCGCACATAACTCGTATTTGCTCGCACATAACTCACGAATGCTCGCACATAACTTTCTAGCGCTCGCACATAAGCCACTTCTGCTCGCACATAACCCGCAGCTGCTCGCACATAACTCACTACTGCTCGCACATAGCTCACCACTACTCGCACATAACTTACATATGCTCGCACATAACTCACTACTGCTCGCACATAACTTACTGATTCTCGCACATAACTCGCTACTACTCGCACATAACTTACAGTCGCTCGCACATAAGCCACTACTGCTCGCACATAACACACTGCACGCACATAACTTACTAATGGTCGCACATAACTCGCAACTGCTCGCACATAACTTACAATCGCTCGCACATAACTTTCTAGAGCTCGCACGTAAGCCACTACTACTCGCACATAACTCCAGGTGCTCGCACATAACTCACTACTGCTCGCACATAACTTACATATGCTCGCACATAACTCGTTACTGCTCGCACATAACTTACTAATGCTCGCACATAACTCGAAACTGCTGGCACATAACTCACTACTGCTCGCACATAACTTACTGATGCTCGCACATAACTCGCAACTGCTCGCACATAACTCGCAACAGCTCGCACATAACTTAATAATGCTCGCACATAACTCACTACTGCTCGCACATAACTTACTGATGCTCGCACATAACTCGCAACTGCTCGCACATAACTCGCAACAGCTCGCACATAACTTAATAATGCTCGCACATAACTCACTACTGCTCGCACATAACTCGCAACTGCTCGCACATAACTTATAATCGCTCGCACGTAAGCCACATTTGCTCGCACATAACGCACTACTGCTTGCACATAACTTACTAATGCTCGCACATAACTCACTAATGCTCGCACATAACTTACTAATGCTCGCACATAACTCGAAACTGCTCGCATATAACTCACAATTGCTCGCACATGACTCTCATTTGCTCGCACATAACTCGCAACAGCTCGCACATAACTCACTACTGCTCGCATATAAGTTACAATTGCTCGCACATAAGGCACAAATGCTCGCACATAACTAACTAGCGCTCGAACATAAGGCACAACTGCTCGCACATAACTTATCATGGCTCGCACATAAGCCACAATTGCTCGCACATAACTCACTACTGCTCGCACATAACTTAATAATGCTCGCACATAACTCACTACTGCTCGCACATAACTCACTACTGCTCGCATATAACTTTCTAGCGCTCGCACATAAGCCACTACTGCTCGCACATAACTCGCAGCTGCTCGCACATAACTCACTACTGCTCGCACATAACTGACCACTGCTCGCACATAAGGCACAAATGCTCGCACATAACTAACTAGCGCTCGCACATAAGCCACTACTGCTCGCACATAACACACTGCTCGCACATAACTTACTAATGGTCGTACATAACTCGCAACTGCTCGCACATAACTTACAATCGCTCGCACATAACTTTCTAGCGCTCGCACATAAGCCACTACTGCTCGCACATAACTCGCAGCTGCTCGCACATAACTCACTACTAATCGCACATACCTTACTGATGCTCGCACATAACTCGCTACTACTCGCACATAACTTACTATCGCTCGCACATAAGCCACAAATGCTCGCACATAACTCACTACTGCTCGCACATAACTTACGTTTGCTTGCACATAACTCGCTACTGCTCGCACATAACTCACTACTGCTCGCACATAACTTAGTATTGCTCGCACATATCTCGCTACTACTCGCACATAACTCACTACTGCTCGCACATATCTCGCTACTACTCGCACATAACTCACTACTGCTCGCACATAACTTGCTAATGGTCGCACTTAACTCACGAATGCTCGCACATAACTTACTAATGCTCGCACATAACTCGCAACTGCTCGCACATAACTTACGTTCGCTCGCACATAACTTGCTACTGCTCGCACATAACTCACTACTGCTCGCACACAACTCAGTACTGCTCGCACATAACTTACTAATGCTCGCCCGTAACTCGATACTGCTCGCACATAACTCACTACTGCTCGCATATAACTTACAACTGCACGCACATAACTCACTACCGCTCGCACATAATGCACTACTGCTCGCACATAACTCGCAACTGCTCGCACATAACTCACTACTGCTCGCACATAACTTAATAATGCTCGCACATAACTCACTACTGCTCGCACATAACTCACTACTGCTCGCATATAACTTTCTAGCGCTCGCACATAAGCCACTACTGCTCGCACATAAGCCACTACTGCTCGCACATAACACACTGCTCGCACATAACTTACTAATGGTCGTACATAACTCGCAACTGCTCGCACATAACTTACAATCGCTCGCACATAACTTTCTAGCGCTCGCACATAAGCCACTACTGCTCGCACATAACTCGCAGCTGCTCGCACATAACTCACTACTAATCGCACATACCTTACTGATGCTCGCACATAACTCGCTACTACTCGCACATAACTTACTATCGCTCGCACATAAGCCACAAATGCTCGCACATAACTCACTACTGCTCGCACATAACTTACGTTTGCTTGCACATAACTCGCTACTGCTCGCACATAACTCACTACTGCTCGCACATAACTTACTATTGCTCGCACATATCTCGCTACTACTCGCACATAACTCACTACTGCTCGCACATATCTCGCTACTACTCGCACATAACTCACTACTGCTCGCACATAACTTGCTAATGGTCGCACTTAACTCACGAATGCTCGCACATAACTTACTAATGCTCGCACATAACTCGCTACTGCTCGCACATAACTCACTACTGCTCGCACATAACTTACTATTGCTCGCACATAACTCGCTACTACTCGCACGTAACTCACTACTGCTCGCACATAACTTACTAATGGTCGCACTTAACTCACGAATGCTCGCACATAAATTACTAATGCTCGCACATAACTCGCAACTGCTCGCACATAACTTACAATCGCTCGCACATAACTTTCTAGCCCTTGCACATAAGCCACTACTGCTCGCACATAACTCGCAGCTGCTCGCACATAACTCACTACTTCTCGCACATAACCGACAACTGCTCGCACATAACTTACATATGCTCGCACATAACTCACTACTGCTCGCACATAACTTACGTTCGCTCGCACATAACTTGCTACTGCTCGCACATAACTCACTACTGCTCGCCAATAACTCAGTACTGCTCGCACATAACTTACTAATGCTCGCCCGTAACTCGATACTGCTCGCACATAACTCACTACTGCTCGCATATAACTTACAACTGCTCGCACATAAGGCACAAATGCTCGCACATAACTTACTAGCCCTCGCACATAAGGCACAACTGCTCGCACATAACTCACTACCGCTCGCACATAATGCACTACTGCTCGCACATAACTCGCAACTGCTCGCACATAACTCACTACTGCTCGCACATAACTTAATAATGCTCGCACATAACTCACTACTGCTCGCACATAACTCACTACTGCTCGCATATAACTTTCTAGCGCTCGCACATAAGCCACTACTGCTCGCACATAACTCGCAGCTGCTCGCACATAACTCACTACTGCTCGCACATAACTGACCACTGCTCGCACATAACTTACATATGCTCGCACATAACTCACTACTGCTCGCACATACCTTACTGATGCTCGCACATAACTCGCTACTACTCGCACATAACTTACTATCGCTCGCACATAAGCCACAAATGCTCGCACATAACTCACTACTGCTCGCATATAACTTACAACTGCTCGCACATAAGGCACAAATGCTCGCACATAACTTACTAGCCCTCGCACATAAGGCATAACTGCTCGCACATAACTTACTATTGCTCGCACATAACTCGCTACTACTCGCACATAACTCGCTACTGCTCGCACATAACTTACTAATGGTCGCACTTAACTCACGAATGCTCGCACATAAATTACTAATGGTCGCACATAACTCGCAACTGCTCGCACATAACTTACAATCGCTCGCACATAACTTTCTAGCCCTTGCACATAAGCCACTACTGCTCGCACATAACTCGCAGCTGCTCGCACATAACTCACTACTTCTCGCACATAACTGACAACTGCTCGCACATAACTTACATATGCTCGCACATAACTCACTGCTGCTCGCACATAACTTACGTTCGCTCGCACATAACTCAGTACTGCTCGCACATAACTTACTAATGCTCGCACATAACTCAATACTGCTCGCACATAACTCACTACTGCTCGCATATAACTTACAACTGCTCGCACATAAGGCACAAATGCTCGCACATAACTTACTAGCCCTCGCACATAAGGCACAACTGCTCGCACATAACTCACTACCGCTCGCACATAATGCACTACTGCTCGCACATAACTCGCAACTGCTCGCACATAACTTATAATCGCTCGCACATAAGGCACAAATACTCGCACATAACACGCAACTGCTCGCACATAACTTACAATCGCTCGCACATAAGCCACATTTGATCGCACATAACTCGAAACTGCTCGCACATAACTTACAATTGCTCGCACATAAGGCACAAATGCTCGCACATAACTAACTAGCGCTCGAACATAAGGCACAAGTGCTCGCACATAACTCACTACTGCTCGCACATAACTCTCTACTGCTCGCACATAACTTATAATCGCTCGCACATAAGGCACAAATGCTCGCACATAACTTAGTAATGCTCGCACATAACTCGCAACAGCTCGCACATAACTTACATTGGCTCGCACATAAGCCACAATTGCTCGCACATAACTCACTACTGCTCGCACATAACTTAATAATGCTCGCACATAACTCGCAACTGCTCGCACATAACTTACAATCGCTCGCACATAACTTTCTAGCGCTCGCACATAAGCCACTACTACTCGTACATAACTCCAGGTGCTCGCACATAACTCACTACTACTCGCATATAACTTACAATTGCTCGCACATAAGGCACAAATGCTCGCACATAACTAACTAGCGCTCGAACATAAGGCACAACTGCTCGCACATAACTAACTACCTCTCGCACATAAGGCACTACTGCTCGCACATAACTCGCAACTACTCATAACTTACAGTCGCTCGCACATAAGCCACTACTGCTCGCACATAACACACTGCTCGCACATAACTTACTAATGGTCGCACATAACTCGCAACTGCTCGCACATAACTTACAATCGCTCGCACATAACTTTCTAGCGCTCGCACATAAGCCACTACTACTCGCACATAACTCCAGGTGCTCGCACATAACTCACTACTGCTCGCACATAACTCGCTACTGCTCGCACATAACTTACTGATGCTCGCACATAACTCACTACTGCTCGCACATAACTTACTAATGCTCGCACATAACTCACTACTGCTCGCATATAACTTACAATTGCTCGCACATAAGGCACGAATGCTCGCTCATAACTTACTATCGCTCGCACATAAGGCACAAACGCTCGCACATAACTTACAATCGCTCGCACATAAGGCACAACTGCTCGCACATATCTCGTATTTGCTCGCACATAACTCACGAATGCTCGCACATATCTGACTAATGCTCGCACATAACTCGCAACTGCTCGCACATAACTTACTATTGCTCGCACATATCTCGCTACTACTCGCACATAACTCACTACTGCTCGCACATAACTTACATATGCTCGCACATAACTCGCTACTGCTCGCACATAACTTACTGATGCTCGCACATAACTCGCTACTACTCGCACATAACTTACTATCGCTCGCACATAAGCCACAAATGCTCGCACATAACTCACTACTGCTCGCACATAACTTACGTTTGCTTGCACATAACTCGCTACTGCTCGCACATAACTCACTACTGCTCGCACATAACTTACTATCGCTCGCACATAAGCCACAAATGCTCGCACATAACTCACTACTGCTCGCACATAACTTACGTTTGCTTGCACATAACTCACGAATGCTCGCACAGTAGTGAGGGTACCCTATAGCGAGACAGCCGGTGGGTGGTGCCACGTGGTCTGCACGTGTGTTGGCATCTTATAGCGAGCCCCCTCCCCCCCTAGACCCTTGGAGCAGGTAGTCGGTCTCTCTATCTCTCTCGCTTGCTATGACGAGAGGGAGTAAGGTTCTGCTGGGTCGTGCCTCCCCACCACCCCCTCGCTATAGGACCCACCACCCCCCCACCCGCTATAGCTTATAGTGAGATAGAGAGTGGGTGGTGTCACGTGGTCTGTACATGTGTTGGGGGGATCTCGCAGGCAGCGTATAGCGAGCCCCTCCCCCCTCTAGACCCTTCGAGCAGGTAGTTTGCCTCGCTATCTCTCTCGCCTGCTATAGCGAGGGGGAGTAAATCTCTGGTGTGACCCACCACCCCCTCGCTATAGGTGCCCACCACCCAGCACCCACCACCCATCATACCTTATAGTTATAGACAGTGGTGTCACGTGGTCTGCACATGTGTTGGGTGGCTCTCGCTGGCAGCTTATAGCGAGCCCCCCTAGACCATTGGCGCCGGTAGGAGCCGCGTGCGCTCTCTCTCTCTCTCTCTCTCTCTCTCTCTCTCTCTCTCTCTCTCTCTCTCTCTCTCTCTCTCTCTCTCTCTCTCTCTCTCTCTCTCTCTCTCTCTCTCTCTCTCTCTCTCTCTCTCTCTCTCTCTCTCTCTCTCTCTCTCTCTCTCTCTCTGTGTCTCTCTCTCTCTAGCATCCTATAGCGAGTGGATGTAAGGCTCTGGTGAGCCCCTTAGACCGTTTGAGCAGGTACTTGGACCCGAGCTCGTTCTCTCTCTCTCTCTCTCTCTCTCTCTCTCTCTCTCTCTCTCTCTCTCTCTCTCTCTCTCTCTCTCTCTCTCTCTTTCTCTCGCATGCTATGGCGCGCGGGTGTACGGTACTCGGATATGATGGGTACTAGTATCACCCACCACCCCCTCGTTATAAGGGCCCCGCCACCCATCATGTATACACATACACACACACACACACACACACATATATACAAACACACGAGCGCGCGTGCATATGAATTATATATATATACAAGGGCTATGAAGGAGTGGGATTTTGAATCGTTGCAGGGTAAATGAAAAAATTTCAAATGATGTTTATTAAATATATATTAATAAATATTGTAAACGTTTTTAAAAAAATACAAATTTTACATTTCATCATT
The DNA here is from genome assembly GCA_020010945.3 of Muscidifurax raptorellus. Taxonomy (NCBI): domain Eukaryota; kingdom Metazoa; phylum Arthropoda; class Insecta; order Hymenoptera; family Pteromalidae; genus Muscidifurax; species Muscidifurax raptorellus. The sequence goes on from JAHUUD020000040.1 coordinate 1,132,034, forward strand.
ATGGATGTTACGTAGTCTGGCTGAAAATACAGCCGTTGTATTTTTTAGGTCATCCAGCCGGTTGGAGACCTTTGTCTTCTCCTTAGACTCGAATATTACCGGTTGGCTTGCAATGGCCACCAGTCGTCTCTGCAACATCCCTCTAGAGTTTTTTACAGATTTCTGTAATCAGAATAATTTAATTAGAATAACGATTTAATTTATTATCACGTACTATGAGTTATTTTGTAAGATACTTACAGCATCTTTGGCTAGTATCGCTTTTAAATTGATCTCCGCGGGTTTCAATATCCGCAAGCCTTTTGGTTTATAGACTCGCTCCGATCGTCGTCTCTGTAAACAGAAAAAATAATATACATATAATATACATGATATAATAATAATAATAATAATAATAATAATTTAGTAAAAGGATTACCATGTAGTGTCGGGCGGTAATTGCTGCACTTTCTAGAAACTGCTCTGTCAAGCGTTCCGTCTGTCTGGTCTCATTATTGAAAAAATTACGCCTCTGTAGAAAAGAATGATATTTAAATATTTAACAGAAATTCTTTTTCATAAGTGTGAAGTAATCGAATAAAAAACTTACCAAAAGTGCCATGTGCTTTACAGCACGATCACGGCGTTCTTGTAACTCCTCGTTGAGACGAAAGATATCATCTACGACGTTCACAAATTCAAAAGCTGGCTCCATTTTTCTCTTACGATCTTCTCTAACGTTACTGTAGGAGTTGTGGACTGTGAATGAGCGTGCGATGATTTTGGAAAATGAGTAAAGGAAAGTGAAGAGAGGGAAAATTACGTGGTGTGGGTATTTACACAGTTGTTACGTGTAATCTTCTTCTTCTTCTTCTTCTTCTTCTTCAAGGATGGATTAGAGGGTGGTGTAATAAACTTAGTAGTATCAATAATCTTATATTTAGACATATGTATTTATAAAAATGCTGGGGTAGGAAACGGGATGTGAAAAATGTTTAGGATGTTAAATAAATAAATAAATAATATACTTTTTGAGAGTTTATTTACAGATCAAAAATTCAATTTCGTCGAACAAGACTGTATACAGAAACCCGTGCCTAACACATTTTTTTCGTAAATATTAAGCAAATTTTTACAATATTTTATTTTGTTTTTATAATTTTTTACTAATTTTCTAAAATAATACAAAACTAGAGTATCGTTATCTTTTAAATTATTTGTAAATAATAAAGTAAAACTGTTTAAAGAATTGAATTTACACATGTAATGTAGAAACACAATGCAATAATGACCGCAAACTATTGAATTTGTCTGTTGGAGACATTTAGTATTCCACTTATATTTACGGGTATTTCTTCTTATAGCATTACGATGATGGCGTGATATCGGAGGGTTTCCATAGCTGTCGAAAAACGTACCTGAACCGTCCTTATCTATGTATATCGCAACCCAATGAGTGCCTGGGCGCCAACTCTCGTCCGTGTTAATGACCAACGCCGTCGGTTTCGTCAATACCTTGGGGATCCGATCCGCAGGACAGACACCCACTGTGGCGACAGGTAGATCTCGGATCGCTTGTAAAATCTGACACGTGTTCATTCTCTTTTTCTAGTTGGTCTATTACGCTGACAATTTCCAATGCTTCTTCGGCTATTTCAACTTGTTCTTCTTCTTCTTCTTGTTCTTCTGTTTCTTTGTTCTCCACCACTGTTGATAGTCCGTCGATTATGTTTTTGTAACTTCCAGTGGGTGTAAGAACTTCAATAGGCTTACTACAGTCAACGTCGCTATCTAGTGCTACTGTCGTTTCAGCCGATTTATATGAGACAGTATCATTATCGTCGTCGCCGCTATAGTCGCTGTAGTCTTTCTCGCTACTTTTCCGCACTTCTGTAGCGTAGATGTCTAAAATTTCCAAAGTCTCGTCCTCTCCACGTTCAAGCACGCTCCTTGATGGTGTACTGTTGCTGACAAATTTTTTTGTCGAATATTTATATTTTTTTGTAATATCACGAAGCCACTCTCTCAACAAGCCAGCTTTATGTAATGCACAATTACGCCAAACGTTCGGACAAACTTTATGATACATACAGCCAGTTGACACTATATTTTTATACGAAAAATCTAGCGTGGAATAAGTTGGTGCTTTGTATTTTTCTAAATCAATGACTTTTCGGCCCAGTAATTTTGACAAGTATTCTTGTTTTGGCGTACCTAGCGTGTAGATTTGTGAAGCAGTCTTTACGAATGCTTTTAAATTGCCCTCCACGTGTTTTAAGGATAAATCACCAGCGATCCACTCGATACCGTGCACAAATCCTGTCAACGTGTTGTTCGTTCGCTGCAGATAGCCGTTGAGTTGTGTGAAATCGTGTGGTGGTTTCACAAACCAGTGAGCGTAAGTCTCCTCTTCAAGTGATAATATAACAACTTCTTTAGGAGTGAAAATATAATTTCTATCGAATGACGGTTGAATGTCAATAATTATTTCCATTTTTTGAGAATATTATATTTTAGACTGTGTCACACGAGTGATTTTTTTACTGCGACTGACAGAGCTACGCGGCTTTTTGTAGAGAAAACTCCGCCCTCATGTGTATTTTTCTTTCCCTCTACGTTATTTTTCTTATAGAGACTCCTCCTTGACTCTACGAGTTATAATCAACTATAACTTGTCGTGATGAGTCAATCTCCAAGACGTTGTCGTACTCGGCATAAATAATGGCATTGATCGTTCTTACAAGTGAAGTCTCGAAACGAACTTCTATACGTACAGAGCCATGGCGTACTAAATTCCAATGTCCCGAATAATTAGCCGATAAATCAGGTGTCAGATCAAATGCGAAAAGACAATAACCATTTGGATAGTCCACGCGTGATATTTCATTTCCTGCATTACCGAAATATATACCAGAACCTGCGAAAAGCGATTGATAATCGTCGACGTACAATTTATTGGCAAATGACGGCTGTAGCGGTCTACTCGGTACTGACACGCCGTCGATGTACAAGGACAAAAAGTTTATTGAAAAATGTTGAAAATTAAAAGGATTCATTGTACGATCTCCGTTAAACGCTCTGTTATCAACAAAGCCAAGCACGAGTCTCTTTGGCAGTTGACCTAAAATAACATTGTCAAGCGTATGACCTAAAATACCACTTGGTAGTGTGACAGATTTTATTTCTACACGAGTAAGTGGATATTTAGCGGTTGTCTTGGAGAGAGCGTTCGCATGTGCTAGTAGAATATTAGGACTAACTTTTACACGCCTTACGAGTAACGTTGCTTCGGTTATGTGTATAAAAAATGAACCAGCGGTTGAGGCATCCATAAGACAAAAAGCATCTTTAGATCTGACAAGGCGTAGACGCAGCTCAACACCGTTTAGCAGATGTCTATCCTGATTGCATACGTCTAAATGAATATGACCCGTTAAATCGAGAAACTTTCCAGCTTTTGTATGCTCTGCACGGGCTGTGAGACCCGGATTACTGGTAGCGGCCACGGCGTTTGCGGCAGCGTCTATTATAGCATATAATTAAGCAAAGATTCTATGTAGGCTCGGTAGGGATAGGCACTATTCGGTGGTGATACAAGTTTCTGGTTGAAAAAAACATCTATCTGATTAAACATTGAGTGTAGAATATTGTTTACAGGGCCCACCTTATCATTATCGGCGTCAATATCGGGTAGTATTTGAATACAGACACTTAACATAGTATGCGCAAGATCTAAGTAATACTCGCCATTACTCGATACGACAAATTCCAATGGTGCACTATCATTGAGCGATGACACAGGCTTATAATGCACGAACTCATTAGATTCGATAGATGTTTGTGTTTGTGGTAGTGAGAACAACGAAAGTTCTGATTTCAAGCACTCTCCGCTATGACTATGTAGAAAAGACATGATGTATATGTTCAATTTTTAGCCAAAGATATCGTTGGAAGATTTTTTACGCCCAGTCCCGCGACGCTTCTTACGCTGTGTTCTCTTTTTCTTAGTCACACCACCTGTACGACGTCGACGACGGCGACGATGAGTGTGTTTCTTCTTCTTCTTCTTACCAGCCGTACTGAAGGATTTTTTCCGATTACTAGTTGTAGTTTTTCTTCGTCGCCTTCTTCTCTTTTTCAGTGGCACAAGTGATTGCGCGATGCTGTCGGTTGAGCGACGTTTAAGAGACTGTAGAGCTGTATTCAATGCAATCGATTTATAGCCTGAACCATTCATCATCATATTGTTTAACTTGCCTTTTGCTTTCTCGGCCAAATTGTCGCGCGACTCCGTAAAACGGTTTCTCACTGATTCTTTAAAATTAATATTATTACCAATATCGTCTAGTACATTGATTCCTCCACGTAATGCCTCTTTTCCGACTGCTCGCAAACCCTTCGTAAAAAGCGGTAATATTGACCGGGCCAAGCCTGCGAAGAAACTACCAATACCAGATCCGCGTTGCCATCGAGAACCGTTAAAAACGTTACGTACACCCCCGCTACCAATCTGATTTTCATAGTATGCAATGTAGTGACTCATTTTGTAAAAGTTTTTACAATACCCTCTTAAAGTGAAGTGTAAGTGTCAGAGTTCCATACTCGAATGCTACAGAGCGTCCATTTGCGTCTCTTATATCGATTATAATATTTTGAAAACTATTTTTCATCAGTGGTATATATTCTATTGGTGCAAAATGCTTAACAACTGTGGCACCGAATTTATAATTAGCATTGTCTAGAGAAACTATACGTAAAAGCGAAGCTTGAGTTTCGCCAACAACATAGGGCTCGCACACATCTGAGTAAATGAAAAGATGCTCTGGTATGGCGCGTGTTAAGCAGGCGGGGTGGTTTCCCGTAATAAAGGGATTTTTTTTATTTACTACAAGTTTCAAGCTAACGTACTGATCGGTATCTCTACCACTGATGCTATTATAGGTGTTGGGGAATTCTGTAGCTCGCAACTGAGGAAGATCATCTGGTGAAGGGTCGATGCCCAGTATACGACCGATTTTTTCATTCAACTCCAAGTGATGCGCCATACCGCATCCTGTTGCAGAATTTGCGCATGAAAGCTTAGCCATATAATGCCCTTGCGCATGTGGTGCTGGTACAAAACTCAGATGTTTTTTCATCTGTGTGCTCGACTCATTCAAGCATTCGACAAAATGTTCAATATCCTTGTAAATTCCATAAGGTATTTCGTTAAATTTTTCCAGCAAAGACGTATTTTTAAAAATATCCTCGCTCGTGTAAAATTTATAATTAGTTTCACCACTGTCTTTGGTAATATGTGGTATAGTACAAGGTATATGTATTTCGGCAAGTCCTACACACCATTCACCGTTGAGCCGTATTTCATGTGCTAAATGTGTCGTAAAACATGTAGTTGTATTATCCTGAAAGTAACGCATACTACTGTTACTAGGTAGTACCAGATAAAATTCGTAATTAGTTGTCGTCATTATGTGTAGGGGAGACGAGCTCACTTTCTAATATCCATGAATTAAATTTATCCGGATAACCAATCTTTTGACGAGTGCTTCTCTCTTTTTACCCTTGCCACGCCGTCTAATAACCCGTTCAATTATATAACTATTTTCACTCACACGTTTCTTTCCTACTAGTGTTAATTCTTCGGTGTAAAAAAATCCTTCAGTCTTTTCTCCTTGCAAGTCTGCTAATAAGTATGTATAAAGATTTTCGCGTTTAGTCACGTTTACAATTACAAAAATTTCTTCACTCCAGCCGGAAACAAAACCTTTTTCAAAGACATGCTTGGACCGACTGACTCTCACATGGTCACCAACTTTGAATTTTGCCGTCTTTACAGGTCGATATCTTATGTATTTTTTATCATTGCGTTTCCAAGATTTTTCTAGATTAGCACGTACCTGTATGGCATTATGAATAGTTACACTAGCGGGTGTGAATTTTATACTGCTATGGGGTGTATTATTGTAGCTACGTACGAGGTCTTGTAATACGTCTATATATCTATATGTGTTTCTGTAGGTGAAGTAACGCCAGATACGTTCTTTTAAGGTTCTATTAAAACGTTCAACAACTGCGGCTTTTACGTCTGGATTAGGGGCTACACCAAACAAAATTCTGTTTTTCTTGAGATACTTTTGAAATGCTGTGCACAAAAACTCCTTACCCCGATCCGTCTGTAGGTATACAGGTATGCGACCATTAGCACGCGTCAGAACAGTATCGAAAGCATTAACGACCGAAGCCCCTGTCTTATCTTTCATCGGCTGCACCCAGCAGAATTTAGAGAATACGTCTATTACTACGAGTAGGTAGTTGTATCCGTCGTTATGCAATTTTAATGCTTGCACGTCTATGAGATCTGTCTCCCAAACAGCGTCAATCATGTGTACATTATAGTGCAATCTCTGAAACTTTCTACGTACTGGCTTATGAAGTGTAAATGCGTCTTGATTACTCAGCCATTCGTGAATTCTTTTAGGCGGATCTTTTTTGTTGATGCGTAAGAGTTTTCTAGCTCCGGAAAAACTCGCCTCGTGAGCAGGATTAAAGTATTGGTTTTCATACTTTTTACCAATCATATTTTACACATATATATGAATTTCACAAGTTTAAAGACAGCCAAGAGCCAGCTCCTTTTTGGTTGCTAGATGGTGTACTAGACGCTTGGTTACTTAATAATTGAAATTTTCGGGTTTTATTTTTCACGATATCTAGAGCTTTTTTTGTAACTTTTCGTTTCTTTTTCGTCGAGTATGAAGAACTCTTTTTAACAGAACTTACTGCTCCACTGTCGTTTGTAAAACTGTCTGACTCAGTGCCGTCAGTGTCGTTGTCACCAACACGACTGTGAGTGTCGGATGTTGCAAATGTTGGTGTACTTACCCAAAAATCATTATTACCTATGTACTCACGGGGCACGTTTAACGATCTTAAAAAAGTAGCAAAATCACCACGACCAATAGCTTGAAATTTTTTTCTTTTTCTTAACGTGTCATTTAACAGGTCTATAATACTTGAATGTTCAATTAATTTACCGTTTATAGCGACCACACCATTTTTATCCCAAGAGAAACGATCGGAAGTTGTGTTCAGTTTTAAATAATTCAATAATCGCTGCGCTTTATCAGCATACATTTTAGGAACCGTTGCCACGATATTTGTCGTGGATAACGAGCTATTCTGCTTGTTAGCAGCAGCAGCAGCAGTAGAATCTTGAGAAAAATTTGTATTTGCAAAATCTGAATGTTTAATACGTGATTTTTTTATAAAAAATAGATATCTCTGTAGAGTTTGAAAAAATTTTTTCCACTTTTCATCGTTATCTTGAAAATCGTTAGAATTTAAAATCTTACTCATTTCATCGTCAAGGCGTGAAAACTCATCACCGGGTGTTTGGATGCTATCTAAAATCTGCGAAGTATCTGTAAGATTAGAATCGGTGGTTGTTACTGTTGCTGTTGGCATGCCTCGTACACCGTGGCCATCTTGTGCACCTCCTGAGTAAACTCTAGCGGCTACTGCATCTTCCGGTATAATTATCATTTTTCGTGCGTGTTCCATTGCGCGTTACTTGCTGTGTTTATTTATGTATTCCAATATTTTCGATAAAAAATGATTTATTAGGGGTGCAAGTAGGAAAGGGAGAAAACCACCGCCACTTTGTAATAATAAACGTTTTTTCTTCTTCCAACCAGATGTGCTATCTGTTGTTGACTTTTTTTTTCCACCCTTCCCTGTCTTACTACGTTTACTATTATTTATTTCATCAACTAATTTTCTCAAAATTTGTTTATGCTTTGAAAGTTTATTTTTCTCTTTAGTTTTTAAGCCTACACTTCCTTTTAGAATATTCAGAGCGCACTCACAGATACAGCGTACAAGATTTTTATCAGCTGTTCGTAGCAGAACACTGCGTTGCTGCACATCTGCGTGGCAGAGTGCGTATAAGAGTGCGATGCACTTTTTTGTAAAGTATTTAGGTAGAGTAATTTTTATATTTTCAACGCAACCACAGCTTGCCATTGAACGGTCTGGTGAGGACTGAGCCCTGTTCGGCATTGACGACGCTGTTGACGCGTCCATATCAGCTATTGAACTGAAAATTTTTTAACTGGCTTAACGCCACTTTTTCTTTGGAACGTACGCGTAATGTCTCTCGTCGTCGGGGAAAATAGATGCCCGAAAACGAAACTCGTCTGGTGTGTTTTGTTTTAAATCAATAAATAAATAAGAAAAACTATGTTTAGTTGCGTCATAGTATATTTCTTGGAGAAATTTTGGATTTTCAGGATAAATTTGTCGCGCTAGATAGAAAATTTGTGCACGATCGCGAGGATTTTTAAAAAGTACCAAATAATTAGCATTTAACGATATATCTCGCTGTCCTTTATGAAATAAATTTTGATTTAAATAAATAATCGACAGCGATTTGTGATGTGAACCACGCACAAAAAGATCCTCGACTACTTTATTGCTCGATTCTCGCATAAGATCATCTATGATGATTAATTTTTTATGTGCATTATCGTGTGAATAATCTTTAGGGTCAGGTAGACCCTCGTGATACTCGATCTTCCCATATGCAGGTTTGAAACCATGCTCGTACGTGTCTTGCCACTCTGCATAGTACACGATTATCCGATCAAAACGTGTGTTACACAAACGATCGAGATGTTTCAAGAATCGACTAACAAAAAAAGTTTTTCCACAGGATGTGGGCCCACTAGCAATCATTGTAAACGGATGAATAAGTCGTGTATCCATGATGATGATGATGATGATGATGATGATCTAGCACAACTTATCAATACTGACACGTTGTACATATGCACAAAGTTATTTTACTACTGACAATCAATTGCTAAACCGTTTGCATATATAAAAATTACAGTTTCACGTTATATTTGTTCGTAGTTTGAAGAAAAAAAATAATATATTTTTACAACTCATATCAGCTAATCACCACGGCGGGTGGGCCCCGGCGGCGCGGCGCGGAAATTACACTTTACACACGCGACAAATCAGCTGCTTTTCGCGTGTGTTGTCACCGCCTGCTGATCAGCGGGGGTATAAGGCTGTAAAGCATGAATTTAGCTAACGCCGCATGGCTCAGCGTGCGAGGGCAGGCGCACTAAGACAGCTGATGCGCCGCCCTCCGCAATTTTCTTTCTGATTTCAGTGTAGCGCAACAACCGGCTAGTAGGATTCATAATGAATTGGAACATTGTAATACTCAAACTCATGGTTGCGACCTGATTTAACAAAATCACCGGGTGCAATACTTTTCTATATTCTCAATCACCAAATACATTAATACTTGGCGATGGAGAATGTAGAAAAGTATTGCACTCGATGATTTTGTTAAACATGGTTGCAACCATCAGTTTGAGTATTACAATGTTCCAATTCATTCTGAAGCTTACTAGCCAGTTGAGGCTATATACAACGGTACAAACACACACACACACACACACACACATGAAATAAAATATATTTTACAAATATTTGATAAGTTTTCGTTTCATAATGTACATAATATTTATATTTTTTTTTGTCGTTTTTCATATAATAAGATTTTTTATATACAGTTTTTATAATACTATTTAGAAAAAATTTGGACATAATTATGAAAACATACTTTTACGAATTTTTTCACGAATAAAAGATAATTGGAATGCCATGATTTCTTCATATACAATGTCAAAGTAACGCTCGTTGAATTCGCTTGGCAGATTATGTCTTATATTGTTGTATATAAATTCGTTTGTTGAGTCATCAGTTACATATTTTAAGAATTCTTTTTCGTTGCACACGATATTTTTCCTTTCTGTTTCCGTAGCAACACGTTGCTGAATAATATCACGAATGTAATCTTCTATTAGCGCGATACATGTGTTAATATTACCAGTATGATCGCGAAGTCGTTCAACATGTGCATTGATACAGCCTGTGATAGATGTTAGACCTTCGAATGTGATTTGCTGCATAACTATGGATGGTAAGTGAATTTTTATTTTCTTACACGTTTGTTCACTTTCTTCGACAGTATTAGCTGTTTCTGCTGCTGAAGCGTTGTCACTGGGTGCACTGACTGTCTGTTTGTAATAGGTGTTGACATCAGCAAATGACTGAGGGCGTTGTTCCAGCAAAAAAGATTTTGATCCATATGATGTAGTGAACAGTAAATCATGGTTTAGCAGATTTAACGTTCGCTGACCGTTATATTTCTGATAATACTCATAATCATCAGTGAAGTAGGTATTGATGAGATCAAAATGATCTTGTAGCTGCTCCCACGTATCTGTATTTATAACTAACTCTCGACGAATCGCTCTCGAACCACCGGCATTTATAAATTTCAACACTAACTCGTATTTTAATATTTCACCATTACTATTCTGGCTCTCACGTGTTCGGTCGAATCCTACTACGATTCTCTTAGTATTAGAAGAATTAAGCGCGTAACACACTGCTAAAATACTGTTGGGCAGTTTCAAAACTGCATTGACTTTTCGACAGCGTTGCGATGATTCACGTTCTACTTGTACTTGAGACATTGTGATGATGATGATGATGAAGGTTAGAGTTGATTATAACGATATAGCGTCGTACTTGTGCGTAGGTTCACATACATACACTCGAAAACGTTCTATGGTCTTGGCAATCGTACACGAGGCTTTTAAACAGTTAGCTCCGCCCCTACTAAACACATACACATACATAAAAATCCCATTTTTTTCAAAAATTTCATATACACATTTTTAAAAATACACACACACACACACATACACCCTTTGAATGCGCGCGCATTTTCCGGTCACGTCACCACCCACACCCTCTATATATTGTTTTTTACGTAAACAACATATTTTCGTGTTTATTTTAAGAAATATCCTTTGCATATTTTTCTACGACAACCCTTATACAATTCACCGATACATAGAAGGCCTCGTTAAGCACCAAACAGTTTGTATAGCCACTGGTATATGTGAACGGGTAGGTAAATAAGCTTATCTAATCTCTTTTATGGTTTGCAATAAAACTCGAACGCTGTAGGATTTTCGGAAAAACCCTAGAAGCGTCTTACAACTTACCCCACCACTACCATCACAACCACCACCACTACCACTACCACCACCACCACTAACAGCTCATCAGAAAGATACTTAGATGAACGTCTATTTTTTTTTAACATGTAGCTGAAAAGATATAAATACCCAGAGCGCTCTAGCGAATGCATTACTGTCCGTTCGAATTTTCAACCGGCCGTTTCAACCGTTGACGCGAACTTTATAATTTGTGAAGTTTCTTTTTCTCTCGGTGTTTTTTTTAAAAATGGCTCCTAAAATTACGGTACAGGCTACCTACGTAACTGTGTACGTAAAGTGTTGAAACGCGTACAAGACAAACGTGCGGGTGTGTTTTCTCGGGCTAAGCTAGCTGATCTCCGTAGACGGGGACAGTGGTTAACGAATATGGAGCATAGTGCTCTTCAATCAGAGTTGCGTACGATGCTCCCTTATCTAACGCCTACCGATATTTATTATTTAAAGCGTCGCGGGTACTTCTATTCGGTAGATGCAATGCTCGTGCTCGTGGGGTTCGTAACCCAGGGGCATCTCCATCGTAGAGATCCCCGGTTTAAAAATACCTTGTGTGAATATAATGAATTAGGTATGTGTTTTAAGTAAAAGTGAAAAAGAAAAAAACAGTATTAGTGCAAAGTGTATTTTAGTTTTTAAACGAATTTTTTGTTGTTGTAGCGATTAAGCGCATACTGGCGGACGACGAAGAAGAGGCTGCTTCGATGAACGCCATGGGGCCTACGGAGGCTGTGGGGGCCGAAGAGGATATTGTTATGGAGGTAGTGGAAACGGAAAGTAATATGAGCATGGCAAGTGCAAGTGCAAGTGCTAGTGGTGTGCGTGATCGAAGGGATGTAGCTGCACCTGCAAGCGAACCGGTACCTTGTTCTTCTGGTTTAAGCAGACTGTTGCAGCTACAGTCATCTCCCTCGTCGTCCTCAACATCATCATCATTATTATTATTAACATCACCACATCGAATGGCACGCTCGCCTGAAGATAGCGGCTGGATCGGTAGACCTGAAGTAGATCCTCATTTCGTACTGCACATAGACAATGTGTACAGCGATACGAGTTCGGATAACCCGTGTCCTTTCTCGACGGACGACGACGACGACGACGACGACGACGATGACAACGATGGTGCTGTTATGAACGACAACGACGACGATGACGGCGATGACGACGACGACGACGGTAACGATGGCGACGATGACGATGACGACGACGACGACGGCGACGATGACGATGACGACCCCGAAGATTTAGATGTTGACGCCGGCGTTGAAGAGCTACCCGCCGCCGCCGCCGTCGAAGCACAAGAAGATGCTAATTTCGACAACGACGACGATCCAGCATTTTTAGTTGCTAACGACGATGACTACAATGATGCTGCTAGTGTCGACTCGCAGGCATCGACAATAGTAGCGAACGACAACGACAACATCGAAATAGGGCCCGTGTACGAGCCAGACTCATTTATACCGCAGTATGTTGCGGATGTAGCACCGCAGCCTATGCACGGTGCACCAGAGGACCGGGACACAAAATTTAGTGTCTACAATCCGGTCGCACACGATACGTCCGAAGCTAAAGAAGCACAACTTGCACGTGCCCGACTCATTTATGATTTTTATCATAGACCAGAAGAACCTTCAGATATTACCTTCTACTACGACAACACTGGCCGCCGAAGAAACACCTATTTCGATCAGAACAACATGGACCACAACAACATCAATAGGAGTAAGTAGAACCGTTATTTTACTTTTAATAGCAGGAGGGTGTATTATTAAATAAATAAAATAATTTTATAGAAATCCGTTATATCGAGGAGCAAAGACCGGACGCTCTAGCAGGTGATTTTGAGGATTTCTTAAATTATTACGCAGGAATACGTTGGGCACCCCGCGCGCGCGAACGACGTAGAATAGATACGATGTGGGAAAGTAGGTACGATACAGAATCACTGCACCGTGCCTTCTTTTACACCTCTAGTCTCGAGGAAATGCGTGAAGAGTTCATAGAGACGCATAAACATTTCCGCCACGTGTTCGACGAAGAATATTGAAATCTTTCTTTTTTTGAATTTTTTTTCATAATCGGCGTTATAAAAATAGTTCTTTTAAATAACTGATATTTTTTACGTAAAATTAAAATTAGATTTTTTCTAAATTTCATAAAAGGCTTAGCGCTGATCCGTGAGGCTTATAACTCGGATGAAGATGTCGGCTCGCAGGTAGGCGGGGGTGCCTTAGTGAAAATATGGACAGTAAAATGGACGACGACAGTAATGGCGACACCGATAGCGACGCTGGTGACAGTGAAGAACGTAAATTTATTTTAATATCGCGCGATACATCGGAATCTACGACTTTAGTGATGCGTGGCGAACGCATAATTGTTAGTTGACGATAGCGAATGACGATAACCTCTGTTTACCGCGCGCCTTAGCAGTCGGTTTGGCATACATACTACTCCAAACCGACTGCAAAAATCCAAATTTTATTAAAAATTGGAAACGTGCGTGCGATAGCCGTTGGGGAGCGCAAAAAATGTATGCGCTCGATTTGCTGCAAAGCGCCAACATATCTCCAAGTGACATCCCTCCGGAGGGGTGTACTTTAGAACATATTGACGCTTTGCAGAATTATTTAATAAATGATAAAATAGCTATAGTAATTAGAGATAATAGGAAATTTGCGAAGAGACAGGCCGAGGTTATTTTCGACGGTCGTGAAAGAGCCGGTTTACGCGACGAGAACAACGCGCGTGAAATAAATTTATTATTTTTCGAGGGTTCTCAGGGGCAACCAGGGCATTACGCGTACGTAAAATCAGTCGTAGCAGCCGCCGGGGGTACGAATTTTTGCGACAATTGTAATAAAGCCTTTAAGTCGAAGGATTTGCACAAATGTGCAAAATCCTGTGTTTATTGTTTTGCACGTCCTCCGTGTGACCAGGCAATCGTGATACATTGTGATGATTGTAACAGGAATTTCGCTAGTGAAACCTGTTATAATATACACAAAGAACAGGGCAGCTACACAAAATTTAGTAGCGTGTGTTCCGTCGTACGTTGTTGTGTCAATTGTGATAAACAATTGAACATGAAACGTGACGGAAAAAAACACACATGTGGCATGTTTTATTGTAGGCGGTGTCAATGCGAACACACCTTCAATGAAGCATGCTACATAAAGCCGATCACTAAAAATGATTGCACGGCTAAAATCGTAGAAAATAAACCTGAAACACGGTTTATTTTTTACGATTTTGAAACGCGTCAGGACGAATGTAGTACTGATGACAACTCGTGTTATAAACACGTTGTCAATCTATGCGTCGCCAGTCAAGTTTGCGATATTTGTATAAATATCGAAAACTTGAATGGCACACATTGTAGATTTTGCGGTATTCGTGACTTCGTTTTTGAACAAGACCCGGTAAAAAATTTTCTTGATTTGAGCGTGCGTGGTACAAGCTCTTTTAAAAAGACGGTGTGTATCGCGCATAACGCAAAAGCTTTCGACACACATTTTATTTTAAAACAAGTAATATTAAATAATTTAAACGTCGAACCAAAAGTTATTTTGAATGGTCGTAACATTATAGTTATGACAATTCATAATACTAAATTTATCGACAGTATAAATTATTTTAATATGAAGTTAAGTGCACTACCGAAAGCTTTTGGGTTACCCGCTGAAAGTGTAAAAGGGTACTTTCCGCACTTTTTTAATAGACGGGAAAATTTTTCATATATCGGTGCTTTACCATCTCCGGATAATTACGGGCCCGAGTCTATGAATACCGCAGAACGCGAACAATTTTACAATTGGTATAACGAGCAGAAAGAAATGGGTGTAAGTTTTAATTTTCGCGAAGAACTTACACGTTATTGCAAAATGGATGTTGAAATCCTCAGGCGCGCGTGCACAATTTTTCGCGAAATTTTTTTAAGCAAGGGCGGTATATGCCCTTTTACAGAGGCTTCGACAATAGCCTCGGCCTGCTCCCGTATTTATAGGAGCAAATTTCTAGATGAAAAAACCATTGGCCTGATACCTGCGAAGGGTTATCGACTTGCCGATAAACAGTCAAAGAAAGCACTCGAATGGCTTCTTTGGCTAGAGCGCGAATATGGTTGCAAAATAATCCACGCAACAAGATCGCGTGAATACATACTCCCCGGGGGTATCAAGGTTGATGGTTTTCTCGAAAACCCTTGCGACGATCCTAATACAACCTCGACATTCAAAGGTACTGTCTTTGAATTTCAAGGTTGTTACACACATGGTTGTCCAAAGTGTTTTAAAAATGGCTATGACACTCGCACATCGTTCGAACGACCGATGCGCGAGTGTTATAACCAAACAATTCTAAAAAATAAGAAGATAAGAGCGTTAGGATATAAGCTTGTCGAAATTTGGGAGTGCGACTTTGACGAAATGAAAAAAACGCAGCCTCAAATTTCGACATTTTTACACAGACACCCTAGGCTTACAGGTTATAAATTAGAACCCCGTGACGCTTTTTTCGGTGGGCGCACTGAAAATTTCGTCACCTCCTTTGAGACGCGCGATTCGCAAAAAATAAAATATACGATTATATTATGCTCATTATATCCGTATATTTGTAAAACAGGAAAGTTCCCTACAGGACATCCTGAAATATATGTAGGTACAGAATGCCACGAATTAACAGGTGTTAATTACGAGCATTTTGACAGGGTGAACGGGTTGGTAAAATGTGTTATTTTACCCCGCGGGATCTATATATACCCGTTCTACCTGTCAAAATGCGTGGCAAGCTGCTGTTTCCTCTCTGCAGAGCCTGTTGTGAAGAGGAAAACTTCAGCACCTGTACTCACGAAAACGTTGAGTTGCGCGCGCTCTCAGGAACCTGGGTGTCTGACGAGCTCGTCAAAGCACTCGAAAAAGGATATAAATTTTTAAAAATTGATGTGATTTGGCAATATCAAATCACACAATTAAAATCAAACACCGATAAAGGCTTGTTTGGTGACTACATAAATTCGTTTCTTGTAATGAAACAACAAGCATCGGGCTGGCCTGTCGAGTGCGTTGACGAGCTTCAAAAGCGCAAGTACATTGATATGTACTACGAGAAAGAGGGTGTTTTGCTCGATTACAATAAAATCGAGAAAAACCCTGGATTGCGTGCGGTGGCTAAACTATGTCTCAACTCATTTTGGGGCAAATTTGGCCAGCGCGACAATCTGCCCTCGACAGAATTCGTCAAAACGCGTAAGCGGCTTCTCGAGCTTATTATGGCTCAGGATAAGGAAATAAAAGGCCTCTTATTAATATCCGAAAACGTGTTATGCGTTAATTGGATAATGAAAGAGGATTTTATATGCCCATCTAACCATACTAACGTCGTGATAGCCGCATACACGACCGCACAAGCGCGTCTCGTTTTGTACGAATACATGGAGCGCTTAAATAAGCGCTTATTATATTGCGATACCGACTCTGTAATTTTTGTTAGCAATAATGATAATACAGAGTACGAACCAGAGTTAGGTAACTTTTTGGGCCAAATGACTGACGAGTTAGTCACATATGGCGATGACTCTTATATCAGTCATTTTATATCTGGTGGCCCGAAATTTTACGGTTATCGCGGAAAGTCCTCGTCCGTCGGAAATTTTGAATGTGTTAAAGTTAAAGGCATTAGATTGAATTACATTAATTCGAAAAAAATTAATTTTGAAAGCGTTTGTAAACTAATAAATAAAGAAATTTCTAATATTAAATTAAATTTTAAAAGTATCCGACGGACGGCGACTTTTGATTTAGTTACTAAGAGCGAAAGTAAAACATGTAGAGTAGTTTTAAGAAAACGGTGCTATTTTCAAGATGGTACATCGCTCCCCATCGGTTTTAGAAATAATAATAAATAATTTTATGGATTTTTTGTTAATATTTATAAATATTTATGAAAATATAAGTGTTAAATATTTGAAATGCAGTGTTTATTTATTTATTTCGACCCTCCACATCTTTTTACAGTTTGTTTAGGTAACGACGACC
Organism: Muscidifurax raptorellus; assembly: GCA_020010945.3. Lineage (NCBI taxonomy): Eukaryota > Metazoa > Arthropoda > Insecta > Hymenoptera > Pteromalidae > Muscidifurax > Muscidifurax raptorellus. Next base: position 1,149,156 of record JAHUUD020000040.1, read on the forward strand.
ACGACCCAGACGGATGTAGCCAAAAAGATATATATACAACTTTTTATTATTATTAATATACAATCATAAATATTTTTTGAGTAATCAATAGAGAAAACAGGCAACGCCTCAGGATGTAACGTCTCGTTTCAAAGAAAAAAAGGTAAAAATATTTGTTTAGGATTATTTATTCATTTTAGAACATAAAATACAAATTATTTTAATAAATAATAGTTTACAAAGATGCGTATTTTTTCAGAACTTCTTATAACCATGCTGTTCAGGCCGGGAATTCGTATTCGTAGAATACTTTTCGAAAAAATTTTTCCATTGCTTACTACTTTTATCTGAAGAGCAAGGTTCTCCACGATACGTACTACATTGTTTATCATCTTGTACTTTTCGACCATTCTTGTCCTCAGTAAGAGGTGTGTATGAAATATTTTTTCGATTCATTTTTTTTGCTAGAAAACACTTTAACCTGTCTTGGCAACTGACTTGAGCATACTGGTTTTTTATTAAAGGAACACAGCTTCGTCAACAGGAAACTACCACCACCACCACCACCACCAACACCAATAATACTCTTAGAACCATTATCCCCTTGCATTTATTGGATTGGACATAGCCCTCGAGAATCTCGCAATTTAAACAGAAGGTGCTGTATTTTACAAAATAACTCATAGTACGTAATAATAAATTAAATCGTTATTCTAATTAAATTATGCTGATTACAGAAATCTGTAAAAAACTCTAGAGGGATGTTGCAGAGACGACTGGTGGCCATTGCAAGCCAACCGGTAATATTCGAGTCTAAGGAGAAGACAAAGGTCTCCAACCGGCTGGATGACCTAAAAAATACAACGGCTGTATTTTCAGCCAGACTACGTAACATCCATAATGATGAAATGTAAAATTTGTATTTTTTTAAAAACGTTTACAATATTTATTAATATATATTTAATAAACATCATTTGAAATTTTTTCATTTACCCTGCAACGATTCAAAATCCCACTCCTTCATAGCCCTTGTATATATATATATATAATTCATATGTAGGCGCGCTCGTGTGTTTGTATATATGTGTAAGGGCGTATATATGTAAGGGCGGGGCCCTTATAACGAGGGGGTGGTGGGTGATACTAGTACCCATCATATCAGAGTACCGTACACCCGCGCGCCATAGCATGCGAGAGAAAGAGAGAGAGAGAGAGAGAGAGAGAGAGAGAGAGAGAGAGAGAGAACGAGCTCGGGTCCAAGTACCTGCTCAAACGGTCTAAGGGGCTCACCAGCGCCTTACATCCACTCGCTATAGGATGCTAGAGAGAGAGAGAGAGAGAGAGAGAGAGAGACAGAGAGAGAGAGAGAGAGAGAGAGAGAGAGAGAGAGAGAGAGAGAGAGACAGAGAGAGAGAGAGAGAGAGAGAGAGAGAGAGAGAGAGAGAGAGAGAGAGAGAGAGAGAGAGAGAGCGCACGCGGCTCCTACCGGCGCCAATGGTCTAGGGGGTGGGTCACACCAGAGACTTACTCCCCCTCGCTATAGCAGGCGAGAGAGATAGCGAGGCCGACTACCTGCTCGAAGGGTCTAGAGGGGGGAGGGGCTCGCTATACGCTGCCTGCGAGATCCCCCCAACACATGTACAGACCACGTGACACCACCCACTCTCTATCTCACTATAAGCTATAGCGGGTGGGGGGGTGGTGGGTCCTATAGCGAGGGGGTGGTGGGGTGGCACGACACCGCAGAACCTTACTCCCTCTCGTCATAGCAAGCGAGAGAGATAGAGAGACCGACTACCTGCTCCAAGGGTATAGGGGGGGAGGGGGCTCGCTATAAGATGCCAACACACGTGCAGACCACGTGGCACCACCCACCGGCTGTCTCCCTATAGGGTACCCCTCTATACTTCGCACATAACTTACTAATGCTCGCACATAACTCGCAACTGCTCGCACATAACTTACAATCGCTCGCACATAACTTTCTAGCGCTCGCACATAAGCCACTACTGCACGCACATAACTCGCAGCTGCTCGCACATAACTCACTACTGCTCGCACATAACTCACCAGTGCTCGCACATAACTTACATATGCTCGCACATAACTCACTACTGCTCGCACATAACTTACAAATGCTCGCACATAACTTTCTAGCCCTTGCACATAAGCCACTACTGCTCGCACATAACTCGCAACTGCTCGCACATAACTCACTACTGCTCGCACATAACTGACCACTGCTCGCACATAACTTACTATTGCTCGCACAAAACTCGCTACTGCTCGCACATAACTTACTACTGCTCGCACATAACTTACTAATGCTCGCACATAACTCACTACTGCTCGCACATAACTCACTACTGCTCGCATATAACTTTCCATGGCTCGCACATAAGCCACAATTGCTCGCACATAACTTTCTAGCGCTCGCACATAAGCCACTACTGCTCGCACATAACTCGCAGCTACTCGCACATAACTAACTAGCGCTCGAACATAAGGCACAACTGCTCGCACATAACTCACTACTGCTCGCACATAATTCTCTACTGTTCGCACATAACTTATAATCGCTCGCACATAACTTACAATTGCTCGCACATAAGGCACAAATGCACGCACATAACTCGAAACTGCTCGCACATAACTTACAATCGCTCGCACATAAGGCACAAATGCTCGCACATAACCAACTAGCACTCGAACATAAGGCACAAGTGCTCGCACATAACTCTCTACTGCTCGCACATAACTTAATAATGCTCGCACTTAACACACTACTGCTCGCACATAACTCACTACGGCTCGCACATAACTTAATAATGCTCGCACATAACTCACTTATCCTCGCACATAACTTACATATGCTCGCACATAACTTACATATGCTCGCACATAACTCACCAATGCTCGCACATAACTTACTAATGCTCGTACATAACTCGCAACTGCTCGCACATAACTTTCTAGCGCTCGCACATAAGCCACTACTGCTCGCACATAACTCGCAGCTGCTCGCACATAACTCACTACTGCTCGCACATAACTCACCACTGCTCGCACATAACTTACTACTGCTCGCACATAACTCGCAACTGCTCGCACATAACTTTCTAGCCCTTGCACATAAGCCACTACTGCTCGCACATAACTCGCAGCTGCGCGCACATAACTCACTACTGCTCGCACATAACTGACCACTGCTCGCACATAACTTACATATGCTCGCACATAACTCACTACTGCTCGCACATAACTTACTGATGCTCGCACATAACTCGCTACTACTCGCACACAACTTTCTATCGCTCGCACATAAGGCACAAATGCTTGCCCATAACTCGCAACAGCTCGCACATAACTCGCAACAACTCGCACATAACTTACCATGGCTCGCACATAAGCCACAATTGCTCGCAAATAACTCACTACTGCTCGCACATAACTTACGTTCGCTCGCACATAACTCGCTACTGCTCACACATGACTCACTACTGCTCGCACATAACTTACTATTGCTCGCACAAAACTCGCTACTGCTCGCACATAACTCACTACTGCTCGCACATAACTCACTACTCCTTGCATATAACTTTCCATGGCTCGCACATAAGCCACAATTGCTCGCACATAACTTTCTAGCGCTCGCACATAAGCCACTACTGCACGCACATAACTCGCAGCTACTCGCACATAACTAACTAGCGCTCGCACGTAAGGCACAAATGCTCGCACGCAAGGCACGAATGCTCGCACATAACTAACTAGCGTTCGCACATAAGCCACAATTGCTCGCACATAACTTTCTAGCGCTCGCACATAAGCCACTACTGCACGCACATAACTCGCAGCTACTCGCACATAACTAACTAGCGCTCGAACATAAGGCACAAATGCTCGCACATAACTCACTACTGCTCGCACATAATTCTCTACTGTTCGCATATAACATATAATCGCTCGCACATAAGGCACAAATGCTCGCCCATAACTCGCAACAGCTCGCACATAACTTACCATGGCTCGCACATAAGCCACATTTGCTCGCACATAACTCACTACTGCTCGCACATAACTTACTAATGCTCGCACATAACTCGAAACTGCTCTCACATAACTCACGACTGCTCGCGCATAAATCTCAACTGCTCGCACTTAACTCGTAACTGCTCGCACATAACTTACTATCGCTCGCACATAAGCCACATTTGCTCGCACATAACTCACTACTGCTCGCACATAACTCGAAACTGCTCGCACATAACTCACAATTGCTCCGACATAACTCTCATTTGCTCGCACATAACTCGCAACAGCTCGCACATAACTTACTATCGCTCGCACATAAGCCACAATTGCTCACACAGAACTCACTACTGCTCGCACATAACTTAATAATGCTAACACACAACTCACTACTGCTCGCACTAACTCACTACTGCTCGCATATAACTTACAACTGCTCGCACATAAGACACAAATGCTCGTACATAACTTACTAGCCCTCGCACATAAGGCCCAACTGCTCGCACATAACTCACTACCGCTCACACATAATGCACTACTGCTCGCACATAACTCACTTATTCTCGCACATAACTTACATATGCTCGCACATAAGGCACAGATGCTCGCACGTACCTAACTAGCGCTCGAACATAAGGCCCAACTGCTCGCACATAACTCACTACCGCTCGCACATAATGCACTACTGCTCGCACATAACTCGCAACTGCTCGCAAATAACGTAATAATGCTCGCACATAACTCACTACTGCTCGCACATAACTCACTACTGCTCGCACATAACTCACTACTGCTCGCACATAACTCACTACTACTCGCACATAAGGCACTACTGCTCGCACATAACACACTACTGTTCGCACATAACTTACTAATGGTCGCACATAACTAGCTACTGCTCGCACATAACTCACTTATCCTCGCACATAACTTACATATGCTCGCACATAACTCACGAATGCTCGCACATAACTTACTAATGCTCGCACATAACTCGCAACTGCTCGCACATAACTTACAATCGCTCGCACATAACTTTCTAGCGCTCGCACATAAGCCACTACTGCTCGCACATAACTCGCAGCTGCTCGCACATAACTCACTACCGCTCGCACATAAGGCACAAATTCTCGCACATAACTTAGTAATGCTCGCACATAACTTAGTAATGCTCGCACATAACACGCAACTGCTCGCACATAACTTAAAATCGCTCGCACATAACTTAGTAATGCTCGCACATAACTTAGTAATGCTCGCACATAACACGCAACTGCTCGCACATAACTTAAAATCGCTCGCACATAAACCACATTCGCTCGCACATAACTCACTACTGCCCGCACATAACTTACTGATGCTCGCACATAACTCGAAACAGCTCTCACATAACTCACGACTGCTCGCGCATAAATCTCAACTGCTCGCACATAACTCGCAACAGCTTGCACATAATTTACTAGCCCTCGCACATAAGGCACAACTGCTCGCAGATAACTCACTACCGCTCGCACATAATGCACTACTGCTCGCACATAACTTATAATCGCTCGCACATAAGGCACAAATGCTCGCACATAACACGCAACTGCTCGCACATAACTCGCAACTGCTCTCACATAACTTAATAATGCTCGCACATAACTCACTACTGCTCGTACATAACTCACTACTGCTCGCATATAACTTACAATTGCTCGCACATAACTCACTACTGCTCGCACATAACTTAATAATGCTCGCACATAACTCACAATTGCTCGCACATAACTTGCAACAGCTCGCACATAACTTACTAGCGCTCGAACATAAGGCACAAATGCTCGCACATAACTCACTACTGCTCGCACATAACTCTCTACTGCTCGCACATAACTTATAATCGCTCGCACATAAGTCACAAATGCTCGCACATAAGGCACAAATGCTCGCACATAACCTACTAATGCTCGCACATAAGACGCAACTGCTCGCATATAACTTACATTCGCTCGCACATAAGCCACATTTGCTCGAATTTATTTGTTAAGATCGAAGGTGAGGAAATCTGTCAAAATGGCGGATATATGTTTGTTGCACATGTCATTTCGTGTTTAGGGATTTTTCATGGGGCTCGTAATGGGATTACGAACTTTGTTATTTCAGATATTAGTTGAATAGTCCGAACTACACAAGTAGGAATTTTTTTGTAAAGTTCGAAGGTGGGGTAATCTGCCAAAATGGCGGATATATGTTGGTTGCTAATGTCATTTCGTGTTTAGGGATTTTTCATGGGGCTCGTAATGGGATTACGAATATTTTTATTTCAGATTTTAGTTAAATAGTCCAAACTACACTAGTATGAATTTTTTTGTTAAGATCGAAGGTGGGGAATTCTGCCAAAATGGCGGATGTATGTTCGTTGCATATGTCATTTTGTGTTTAGGGATTTTTCTTGGGGCTCGTAATGGGATTACGAACTTTTTTATTACAGATATTAGTTAAATAGTCCAAACTACTCTAGTATACATTTTTTTCTTAAGATCGAAGGTGAGCAAATCTGCCAAAATGGCGGATATATGTTCGTTGCACATGTCGTTTCGTGTTTAGGGATTTTTCATGGGGCTCGTAATGGGATTACGTACTTTGTTATTTCAGATATTAGTTGAATAGTCCAAACTACAGAAGTAGGAATTTTTTTGTAAAGTTCGTAGTTGGGGAAATCTGCCAAAATGGCGAATATATGTTGGTTGCACATGTCATTTCGTGTTTAGGGATTTTTCATGGGGCTCGTAATGGGATTACGAATATTTTTATTTCAGATATTAGTTATATAGTCCAAACTACACAAGTAGGAATTTTTTTGTTAAGATTGAAGGTGAGGAAATCTGCCAAAATGGCGGATATATGTTCGTTGCACATGTCATTTCGTGTTTAGGGATTTTTCATGGGGCTCGTAATGGGATTATGAACTTTTTCATTTCAGATTTTAGTTAAATAGACCAAACTACATAAGTAGGAATTTTTTCGTTAAGATCGAAGGTGAGGAAATCTGCCAAAATGGCGGATATATGTTGGTTGCACATGTCATTTCGTGTTTAGGGATTTTTCATGGGGCTCGTAATGGGATTATGAACTTTTTCATTTCAAATATTAGTTAAATAGACCAAACTACATAAGTACGAATTTTTCTTTAAGATCGAAGGTGAGGAAATCTGCCAAAATGGCGGATATATGTTGGTTGCACATGTCATTTCGTGTTTATGGATTTTTCATGGGGCTCGTAAATGGGATTATGAAATTTTTTATTTCATATCATAGTTAAATAGACCAAACTACATAAGTAGGAATTTTTTCGTTAAGATCGAAGGTGAGGAAATCTGCCAAAATGGCGGATATATGTTGGTTGCACATGTCATTTCGTGTTTAGGGATTTTTCATGGGGCTCGTAATGGGATTATGAACTTTTTCATTTCAGATTTTAGTTAAATAGACCAAACTACATAAGTAGGTATTTTTCCGTTAAGATCGAAGGTGAGGAAATCTGCCAAAATGGCGGATATATGTTGGTTGCATATGTCATTTCGTGTTTAGGGATTTTTCATGGGGCTCGTAATGGGATTATGAACTTTTTTATTTCAAACTTTAGTTAAATAGTCCAAACTACACTAGCATGAATTTTTTTGTTAAGATCGAAGGTGGGGAAATCTGCCAAAATGGCGGATATATGTTCGTTGCACATGTCATTTCGTGTTTAGGGATTTTTCATGGGGCTCGTAATGGGATTATGAACTTTTTTATTTGACATATTAGTTCAAAAGACCAAACTACATAAGTAGGAATTTTTCTGTTAGGATCGAAGGTGAGGAAATCTGCCAAAATGGCGGATATATGTTGGTTGCACATGTCATTTCGTGTTTAGGGATTTTTCATGGGGCTCGTAATGGGATTATGAACTTTTTTATTTCAAATATTAGTTCAATAGACCAAACTACATAAGTTGGAATTTTTTAGTTAGGATCGAAGGTGAGGAAATCTGCCAAAATGGCGGATATATGTTGGTTGCACATGTCATTTCGTGTTTAGGGATTTTTCATGGGGCTCGTAATGGGATTATGGAAGTATTTCAGATTTTAGTTAAATAGACCAAACTACATAAGTAGGAATTTTTTTGTTAAGATCGAAGGCAGGGAAATTGGCCAAAATGGCGGATATATGTTCGTTCCACATGTCATTTCGTGTTTAGGGATTTTTCATGGGGCTGGTAATGGGATTATGAACTTTTTTTTAGTAAATATTAGTTAAATAGAACAAACTACATAAGTAGGAATTTTTTCGTTAAGATCGAAGGTGAGGAAATCTGCCAAAATTGCGGATATTTGTTGGTGGCACATGTCATTTCGTGTTTAGGGATTTTTCATGGGGCTCGTAATGGGATCACGAACTTTTTTATTTCAGATTTTAGTTAAATACTCCAAACTTCACAAGTATGAATTTTTTTGTTAAGATCAAAGGCAGGGAAATTGGCCAAAATGGCGGATATATGTTCGTTGCACATGTCATTTCGTGTTTAGGGATTTTTCATGGGGCTCGTAATGGGATTATGAAATATTTATGGTATATATTCGTTAAATAGACCAAACTACATAAGTAGAAATTTTTTCGTTAGGATCGATGGTGAGGAAATCTGCCAAAATGGCGGAAATATGTTGGTTGCACATGTCATTTCGTGTTTAGGGATTTTTCATGGGGCTCCTAATGGGATTATGAAATTTTTTATTTAAAATATTTTAAATAGTCCAAACTACATAAGTAGGAATTTTTTTGTTAGGGTCGAAGGTGAGGTAATCTGCCAAAATGGCGGATATATGTGGTGGCACATGTCATTTCGTGCTTAGGGATTTTTCATGGGGCTCGTAATGGGATTATGAACTTTTTTTTGGTAAATATTAGTTAAATAGACCAAACTACATAAGTAGGTATTTTTCCGTTAAGATCGAAGGTGAGGAAATCTGCCAAAATGGCGGATATATGTTGGTTGCATATGTCATTTCGTGTTTAGGGATTTTTCATGGGGCTCGTAATGGGATTATGAACTTTTTTATTTCAAATATTAGTTAAATAGTCCAAACTACACTAGCATGAATTTTTATGTTAAGATCGAAGGTGGGGAAATCTGCCAAAATGGCGGATATATGTTGGTTGCACATGTCATTTCGTGTTTATGGATTTTTCATGGGGCTCGTAAATGGGATTATGAAATTTTTTATTTCATATCATAGTTAAATAGTCCAAACTACATAAGTAGGAATTTTTTGTTAGTATCGAAGGTGAGGTAATCTGCCAAAATGGCGGATATATGTTGGTTGCATATGTCATTTCGTGTTTAGGGATTTTTCATGGGGCTCGTAATGGGATTATGAACTTTTTTATTTCAAATATTAGTTAAATAGTCCAAACTACACTAGCATGAATTTTTATGTTAAGATCGAAGGTGGGGAAATCTGCCAAAATGGCGGATATATGTTCGTTGCACATGTCATTTCGTGTTTAGGGATTTATCATGGGGCTCGTAATGGGATTATGAACTTTTTTATTTCAAATATTAGTTAAATAGACCAAACTACATAAGTAGGAATTTTTTCGTCAAGATCGAAGGTGAGGAAATCTGCCAAAATGGCGGATATATGTTGGTTGCACATGTCATTTCGTGTTTAGGGATTTTTCATGGGGCTCGTAATGGGATTACGAAATTTTTTATTTCAGAATTTAGTTAAATAGACCAAACTACATAAGTAGGAATTTTGTCGTTAAGATCGAAGGTGAGGAAATCTGCCAAAATGGCGGATATATGTTCGTTGCACATGTCATTTCGTGTTTGGGGATTTTTCATGGGGCTCGTAATGGGATTACGAATCTTCTTTGTTACAAGTATTAGTTAAATAGACCAAACTACATAAGTAGGAATTTTTTTGTTAAGATCGAAGTTAGGGAAATCTGCCAAAATGGCGGATATATGTTCGTTGCACATGTCATTTCGTGTTTAGGGATTTTTCATGGGGCTCGTAATGGGATCACGAACTTTTTTATTTCAGATTTTAGTTAAATACTCCAAACTTCACAAGTATGAATTTTTTTGTTAAGATCGAAGGCAGGGAAATTGGCCAAAATGGCGGATATATGTTCGTTGCACATGTCATTTCGTGTTTAGGGATTTTTCATGGGGCTGGTAATGGGATTATGAACTTTTTTTTAGTAAATATTAGTTAAATAGAACAAACTACATAAGTAGGAATTTTTTCGTTAAGATCGAAGGTGAGGAAATCTGCCAAAATGGCGGATATATGTTGGTGGCACATGCATTTCATGTTTAGGGATTTTTCATAGGGCTCGTAATGGGATTATGATCTTTTTTATTTCAAATATTAGTTAAATAGTCCAAACTACACTAGCATGAATTTTTATGTTAAGATCGAAGGTGGGGAAATCTGCCAAAATGGCGGATATATGTTCGTTGCACATGTCATTTCGTGTTTAGGGATTTATCATGGGGCTCGTAATGGGATTATGAACTTTTTTATTTCAAATATTAGTTAAATAGACCAAACTACATAAGTAGGAATTTTTTCGTCAAGATCGAAGGTGAGGAAATCTGCCAAAATGGCGGATATATGTTGGTTGCACATGTCATTTCGTGTTTAGGGATTTTTCATGGGGCTCGTAATGGGATTACGAAATTTTTTATTTCAGAATTTAGTTAAATAGACCAAACTACATAAGTAGGAATTTTGTCGTTAAGATCGAAGGTGAGGAAATCTGCCAAAATGGCGGATATATGTTCGTTGCACATGTCATTTCGTGTTTGGGGATTTTTCATGGGGCTCGTAATGGGATTACGAATCTTCTTTGTTACAAGTATTAGTTAAATAGACCAAACTACATAAGTAGGAATTTTTTTGTTAAGATCGAAGTTAGGGAAATCTGCCAAAATGGCGGATATATGTTCGTTGCACATGTCATTTCGTGTTTGGGGATTTTTCATGGGGCTCGTAATGGGATTACGAATCTTCTTTGTTACAAGTATTAGTTAAATAGACCAAACTACATAAGTAGGAATTTTTTTGTTAAGATCGAAGTTAGGGAAATCTGCCAAAATGGCGGATATATGTTCGTTGCACATGTCATTTCGTGTTTAGGGATTTTTCATGGGGCTCGTAATGGGATCACGAACTTTTTTATTTCAGATTTTAGTTAAATACTCCAAACTTCACAAGTATGAATTTTTTTGTTAAGATCGACGGCAGGGAAATTGGTCAAAATGGCGGATATATGTTCGTTGCACATGTCATTTCGTGTTTAGGGATTTTTCATGGGGCTGGTAATGGGATTATGAACTTTTTTTTAGTAAATATTAGTTAAATAGAACAAACTACATAAGTAGGAATTTTTTCGTTAAGATCGAAGGTGAGGAAATCTGCCAAAATGGCGGATATATGTTGGTGGCACATGCATTTCATGTTTAGGGATTTTTCATGAGGCTCGTAATGGGATTATGAACTTTTTTATTTCAAATATTAGTTAAATAGTCCAAACTACACTAGCATGAATTTTTTTGTTAAGATCGAAGGTGGGGAAATCTGCCAAAATGGCGGATATATGTTCGTTGCACATGTCATTTCGTGTTTAGGGATTTATCATGGGGCTCGTAATGGGATTATAAACTTTTTTATTTCAAATATTAGTTAAATAGACCAAACTACATAAGTAGGAATTTTTTCGTCAAGATCGAAGGTGAGGAAATCTGCCAAAATGGCGGATATATGTTGGTTGCACATGTCATTTCGTGTTTAGGGATTTTTCATGGGGCTCGTAATGGGATTACGAAATTTTTTATTTCAGAATTTAGTTAAATAGACCAAACTACATAAGTAGGAATTTTGTCGTTAAGATCGAAGGTGAGGAAATCTGCCAAAATGGCGGATATATGTTCGTTGCACATGTCATTTCGTGTTTGGGGATTTTTCATGGGGCTCGTAATGGGATTACGAATCTTCTTTGTTACAAGTATTAGTTAAATAGACCAAACTACATAAGTAGGAATTTTTTTGTAAAGATCGAAGTTAGGAAATCTGCCAAAATGGCGGATATATGTTCGTTGCACATGTCATTTCGTGTTTAGGGATTTTTCATGGGGCTCGTAATGGGATCACGAACTTTTTTATTTGACATATTAGTTCAAAAGACCAAACTACATAAGTAGGAATTTTTCTGTTAGGATCGAAGGTGGGGAAATTGGCCAAAATGGCGGATATATGTTCGTTGCACATGTCATTTCGTGTTTAGGGATTTTTCATGGGGCTGGTAATGGGATTATGAACTTTTTTTTAGTAAATATTAGTTAAATAGAACCAAACTACATAAGTAGGAATTTTTTCGTTAAGATCGAAGGTGAGGAAATCTGCCAAAATGGCGGATATATGTTGGTGGCACATGTCATTTCATGTTTAGGGATTTTTCATGGGGCTCGTAATGGGATTATGAACTTTTTTATTTCAAATATTAGTTAAATAGTCCAAACTACACTAGCATGAATTTTTTTGTTAAGATCGAAGGTGGGGAAATCTGCCAAAATGGCGGATATATGTTCGTTGCACATGTCATTTCGTGTTTAGGGATTTTTCATGGGGCTCGTAATGGGATTATGAACTTTTTTATTTCAAATATTAGTTCAATAGACCAAACTACATAAGTAGGAATTTTTTAGTTAGGATCGAAGGTGAGGAAATCTGTCAAAATGGCGGATATATGTTGGTTGCACATGTCATTTCGTGTTTAGGGATTTTTCATGGGGCTCGTAATGGGATTATGAACTTTTTTATTTCAAATATTAGTTCAATAGACCAAACTACATAAGTAGGAATTTTTTCGTTAGGATCGATGGTGAGGAAATCTGCCAAAATGGCGGATATATGTTGGTTGCACATGTCATTTCGTGTTTAGGGATTTTTCATGGGGCTCGTAATGGGATTATGAACTTTTTATTTCAAATATTAGTTCAATAGACCAAACTACATAAGTAGGAATTTTTTAGTTAGGATCGAAGGTGAGGAAATCTGTCAAAATGGCGGATATATGTTCGTTGCACATGTCATTTCGTGTTTAGGGATTTTTCATGGGGCTCGTAATGGGATTATGAACTTTTTTATTTCAAATATTAGTTCAATAGACCAAACTACATAAGTAGGAATTTTTTCGTTAGGATCGATGGTGAGGAAATCTGCCAAAATGGCGGATATATGTTGGTTGCACATGTCATTTCGTGTTTAGGGATTTTTCATGGGGCTCCTAATGGGATTATGAAATTTTTTATTTAAAATATTTTAAATAGTCCAAACTACATAAGTAGGAATTTTTTTGTTAGGGTCGAAGGTGAGGTAATCTGCCAAAATGGCGGATATATGTGGTGGCACATGTCATTTCGTGCTTAGGGATTTTTCATGGGGCTCGTAATGGGATTATGAACTTTTTTATTTGAAATATTAGTTCAATAGACCAAACGACATAAGTAGGAATTTTTTCGTTAAGATCGAAGGTGAGGAATTCTGCCAAAATGGCGGATATATGTTCGTTGCACATGTCATTTCGTGTTTAGGGATTTTTCATGGGGCTCGTAATGGGATTATGAACTTTTTTTATTTCAAATATTAGTTCAATAGACCAAACTACATAAGTAGGAATTTTTTAGTTAGGATCGAAGGTGAGGAAATCTGTCCAAAATGGCGGATATATGTTGGTTGCACATGTCATTTCGTGTTTAGGGATTTTTCATGGAGCTCGTAATGGGATTATGGAAGTATTTCAGATTTTAGTTAAATAGACCAAACTACATAAGTAGGAATTTTTTTGTTAAGATCGAAGGCAGTGAAATTGCCAAAATGGCGGATACATGTTCGTTGCACATGTCATTTCGTGTTTAGGGATTTTTCATGGGCTCGGTAATGGGATTATGAAATTTTTTTTTAGTAAATATTAGTTAAATAGACCAAACTACATAAGTAGGAATTTTTTCGTTAAGATCGAAGGTGAGGAAATCTGCCAAAATTGCGGATATTTGTTGGTGGCACATGTCATTTCGTGTTTAGGGATTTTTCATGGGGCTCGTAATGGGATTATGAAATTTTTATGGTATATATTCGTTAAATAGACCAAACGACATAAGTAGAAATTTTTTCGTTAGGATCGAAGGTGAGGAAATCTGCCAAAATGGCGGATATATGTTGGTTGCACATGTCATTTCGTGTTTAGGGATTTTTCATGGGGCTCCTAATGGGATTATGAAATTTTTATTTAAAAATATTTTAAATAGTCCAAACTACATAAGTAGGAATTTTTTTGTTAGGGTCGAAGGTGAGGTAATCTGCCAAAATGGCGGATATATGTGGTGGTGCACATGTCATTTCGTGTTTAGGGATTTTTCATGGGGCTCGTAATGGGATTATGAACTTTTTTATTTGAAATATTAGTTCAATAGACCAAACGACATAAGTAGGAATTTTTTCGTTAAGATCGAAGGTGAGGAATTCTGCCAAAATGGCGGATATATGTTGGTTGCACATGTCATTTCGTGTTTAGGGATTTTTGATGGGGCTGGTAATGGGATTATGAAATTTTTATGGTATATATTCGTTAAATAGACCAAACTACATAAGTAGGAATTTTGTCGTTAAGATCGAAGGTGAGGAAATCTGCCAAAATGGCGGATATATGTTGGTGGCACATGTCATTTCGTGTTTAGGGATTTTTCATGGGGCTCGTAATGGGATTATGAACTTTTTTATTTCAATAATTAGTTAAATAGTCCAAACTACACTAGCATGAATTTTTTGTTAAGATCGAAGGTGGGGAAATCGCCAAAATGGCGGATATATGTTGGTTGCACATGTCATTTCGTGTTTAGGGATTTTTCATGGGGCTCGTAATGGGATTATGAACTTTTTTATTTGACATATTAGTTAAAAGACCAAACTACATAAGTAGGAATTTTTCTGTTAGGATCGAAGGTGAGGAAATCTGCCAAAATGGCGGATATATGTTGGTTGCACATGTCATTTCGTGTTTAGGGATTTTTCATGGGGCTCGTAATGGGATTACGAAATTTTTTGTTACAAGTATTAGTTAAATAGACCAAACTACATAAGTAGGAATTTTTTTGTTAAGATCGAAGGTAGGGAAATCTGCCAAAATGGCGGATATATGTTCGTTGCACATGTCATTTCGTGTTTAGGGATTTTTCATGGGGCTCGTAATGGGATTACAACTTTTTTATTTCAGATTTTAGTTAAATACTCCAAACTTACACAAGTATGAATTTTTTTGTTAAGATCGAAGGCAGGGAAATCTGCCAAAATGGCGGATATATGTTCGTTGCACATGTCATTTCGTGTTTAGGGATTTTTCATGGGCTGTAATGGGATTATGAACTTTTTTTAGTAAATATTAGTTAAATAGAACAAACTACATAAGTAGGAATGTTTTCGTTAGGATCGATGGTGAGGAAATCTGCCAAAATGGCGGATATATGTTGGTTGCACATGTCATTTCGTGTTTAGGGATTTTCATGGGGCTGGTAATGGGATTATGAACTTTTTTTTAGTAAATATTAGTTAAATAGAACAAACTACATAAGTAGGAATTTTTAGTTAGGATCGAAGGTGAGGAAATCTGCCAAAATGGC
Organism: Muscidifurax raptorellus; assembly: GCA_020010945.3. Taxonomy (NCBI): domain Eukaryota; kingdom Metazoa; phylum Arthropoda; class Insecta; order Hymenoptera; family Pteromalidae; genus Muscidifurax; species Muscidifurax raptorellus. The sequence goes on from JAHUUD020000040.1 coordinate 1,164,880, forward strand.
GGATATTATTCGTTGCACATGTCATTTCGTGTTTGGGATTTTTCATGGGGCTCGTAATGGGATTACGAATCTTCTTTGTTACAATATTAGTTAAATAGACCAAACTACATAAGTAGGAATTTTTTTGTAAGATCGAAGTTAGGGAAATCTGCCAAAATGGCGGATATATTGTTCGTTGCACATGTCATTTCGTGTTTGGGGATTTTTCATGGGGCTCGTAATGGGATTACGAATCTTCTTTTATACAAGTATTAGTTAAATAGAACAAACTACATAAGTAGGAATTTTTTTGTTAAGATCGAAGGTTAGGGAAATCTGCCAAAATGGCGGATATATGTTCGTTGCACATGTCATTTCGTGTTTAGGGATTTTTCATGGGGCTCGTAATGGGATCACGAACTTTTTTATTTCAGATTTTAGTTAAATACTCAAACTTCACAAGTATGAATTTTTTTGTTAAGATCGAAGGCAGGGAAATTTGGCCAAAATGGCGGATATATGTTGGTTGCACATGTCATTTCGTGTTTAGGGATTTTTCATGGGGCTGGTAATGGGATTATGAACTTTTTTTTAGTAAATATTAGTTAAATAGAAAACTACTACATAAGTAGGAATTTTTTAGTTAGGATCGAAGGTGAGGAAATCTGCCAAAATGGCGGATATATGTTGGTGCACATGCATTTCATGTTTAGGGATTTTTCATGGGGCTCGTAATGGGATTATGAACTTTTTATTTCAAATATTAGTTAAATAGTCCAAACTACACTAGCATGAATTTTTTTGTTAAGATCGAAGGTGGGGAAATCTGCCAAAATGGCGGATATATGTTCGTTGCACATGTCATTTCGTGTTTAGGGATTTATCATGGGGCTCGTAATGGGATTATAAACTTTTTATTTCAAATATTAGTTAAATAGACCAAACTACATAAGTAGGAATTTTTTCGTTCAAGATCGAAGGTGAGGAAATCTGCCAAAATGGCGGATATGTGTTGGTTGCACATGTCATTTCGTGTTTAGGGATTTTTCATGGGGCTCGTAATGGGATTACGAAATTTTTTTATTTCAGATTTAGTTAAATACACCAAACTTCACAAGTATGAATTTTTTGTTAAGATCGAAGCAGGAAATTGGCCAAAATGGCGGATATATGTTCGTTGCACATGTCATTTCGTGTTTAGGGATTTATCATGGGGCTGGTAATGGGATTATGAACTTTTTTTTTAGTAAATATTAGTTAAATAGAACAAACTACATAAGTAGGAATTTTTTCGTTAAGATCGAAGGTGAGGAAATCTGCCAAAATGGCGGATATATGTTGGTTGCACATGCATTTCATGTTTAGGGATTTTTCATGGGGCTCGTAATGGGATTATGAACTTTTTTATTTCAAATATTAGTTAAATAGTCCAAACTACATAGCATGAATTTTTTTGTTAAGATCGAAGGTGGGGAAATCGGCCAAAATGGCGGATATATTTGTTTGCACATGTCATTTCGTGTTTAGGGATTTTTCATGGGGCTCGTAATGGGATTATGATTTTTTATTTGACATATTAGTTCAAAAGACCAAACTACATAAGTAGGAATTTTTTCTGTAAGGATCGAAGGTGAGGAAATATGCCAAAATGGCGGATATATGTTGGTGCACATGTCATTTCGTGTTTAGGGATTTTTCATGGGGCTCGTAATGGGATTATGAACTTTTTTATTTCAAATATTAGTTCAATAGACCAAACTACATAAGTAGGAATTTTTTAGTTAGGATCGAAGGTGAGGAAATCTGCCAAAATGGCGGATATATGTTGTTTGCACATGTCATTTCGTGTTTAGGGATTTTTCATGGGGCTCGTAATGGGATTACGAATCTTTTTTGTTACAAGTATTAGTTAAATAGACCAAACTACATAAGTAGGAATTTTTTTGTTAAGATCGAAGGTGAGGAAATCTGCCAAAATGGCGGATATATGTTCGTTGCACATGTCATTTCGTGTTTAGGGATTTTTCATGGGGCTCGTAATGGGATCACGAACTTTTT